>JAVXUP010001312.1:0-249201 GCA_033070095.1 Escallonia herrerae
CCAAGTATGTTATCATGTTAATCTATATTTGCAGATTTTAAATATTGTCCAGGGGAGGTAAGATGCTTTTAATGCGACATTAGTGGTGTTAAGGCTACCTGAGACGTGTATATGATGTCAAGTGTCTTCTGAAGTTGGTTAATATTTGTTTGTTTTTGTCTGATTTTGTTTCATGACTTAGAATTATCTCATTAGCAATAACATATTAAGGTAACTAGCAGGGAATAACAAAGAGATCATCTAGGTGGTAGAAGATAAGGGGCAAGCGTCAAGTCCCCAGCTTCAAAAACAATGTAGATCATAAAGGAAAAAATTTCCTGATCCTAAAGTTCAGCCGCTTATTATCAGGCTTAAAAAGATTTTGCTGGCTTGACAAAAGACACTATCCTGTTATTAGAAAGAGACATGGTAATAGAATTAATCTGTTAAAAGTATATGCCTGCTTCGGTGTGCATCTATATGCAAGACATATCCGCAAAAGTGAATGCCTTAGAGTCTCTTATATTCTGCTTCTCTACTCTCCAGTTTTTCTTTTAAACCCTTACTGTTCTCTATTTATATTTTGATTTACTGCCCTTTCATGGATTATTTTTAGTGGATTATGCCATATGTTGGCCGGGTTCACAAAACACACCAAGCTCCAAGATAACTGAGGGGAAGAGAATGATAAAACTCCATTGGTTAAAAGAAATGAGAAGGTAGACTGAGGGCTTAAGTATAGTATCAAATGATTGCAACTTCTGAAAAGTAAACCTGTTCGCATCTGGAACAAACATTCTACCTCAATTCGGTCCATAATCTTAATTATGTTCTAGCTATGTTTTTTGAAGAACATAATGTAACTATGTTTTAAACACGATCAAGTTTTTTGAATCTTCGGAGACTATTTATCTATTGTACTTGGCTGGTTCGTGTCTTTAATTATTGATATGTTGTTATATATTTAATTAAAATGTATTTCATAAATTTCATTCTTTTCATGATGAAAGAAGGCTTAGAAAGTCCAAGAGATTTGAAATTGAGTAGGATTTTATCCATTGAGATTGCTAAAAGTAAATTTCATTGTAGAATTTTTTAACCAAATAGTTAGTTGAAAACGCATTGCAAACGATTGAGATTTTTCTTTTGATAATATACGCCCACACATATCTAGAAAAACCCTCACCAAAAAATAACTTATTCTTCTTGCCTCCTAGGGATCTCCCTTTCCTCTTGGCAAACACGTAAGATTATCAGCTCAAGAGGCATTTTCGCTTGAGCTGATGATTCGGTACATGGCAATTGGTGTGCCTTGGCATACAATGTCAGATCTAACTTCTTGGGAGGAAGTCAGTTGACCAGTTGTCTTTGCACATTGCTCTGAGCGCTTTGTTACCGACACGAGCGAGACTTGCATGCCATAGATCAGATGTTTCATTCATTCCTGTTCCGTCAATATAAGCTTATTGGGCTGTCATGACTCAGATATTTTGATCTTCTTCCTCGCATGTAAGGATCACTTGGAATTTGCTCTCTTTCATATACCTTCTCATCATCACGTCCAAAGATAACATCACCTCCAGATTTAGTTAGTTGGGACACTGTAGTGCAGATTTTCTTCGTAGTAGGGACATCGTATATACTCTTCAGCCAACTGATCTTCAAGCCTTGACATTGGTGAACATGGTCACTTTACCTTACCATAATCCTTTTTCCCAGCTAGTTAGTCTTGCTATCAACTTGCCTTCATCACTTCTTGAATGTTTGATCATCCAGCGTCGTCGATCCATTCTTTGGAGTGGTCTGAACTCTTCCGTCTACTTCCTTCCCCCCAAACTGGGGGAGACCTCTTCATGTACCGTAGTGAAACCAACATCTTGTTGAGTTTCAGGAAATACAAACTCCCATTCATGATCTTCACATCCATATTCGATAAATTGGTCTTCGACAATAGATATAAATGCTCCCCATTCTTCTTCACTGCCATCATTACCTTTGTGCAAACATCGGTGTTACCAACACGGTATTACCTGCCTCGAACGTTTGCTTTGGCGAGTGACAATCTTTACCGCAGCCAATAGTTATTAGTTTACGTTCTATGATCATTCTGACTCATTCCCTTTGTTTTTTTACCTTTATATGTACTATGTGTACAAAAGCATTGCATTTTGCAATATGGATATGCATGAAGAAGACATGCCATTGTATAATGTAAGGCATCTTCGTTGATGATTTGATATATGCAGCCGCTACATGGGAAGCATGAAGGAGTTATATTGCCTTTGCCACTGGGGGGCGATAGACGCGAAGTTGCTGGTCGCATTGTCGTAGAGGGAGGAAACAGCCAACTACTATTCGTGGATGAAACAACCTCGTATGATCAGTTCGTAGCCGAGGCCTGTGAAGCGTGTTCTATTGATTCACGCGACAAGTCATTTGTATTTTGCACAAACGAAGAGACGGGACAGCTGGTGTCGCTGCAAAACCAGCGGGCTTTGACTCTAATGTTGCGGTTACATTCTGGAACCAAAGTTCATGTTTTCATCGGCGATGCGATGCCGCAAGCAGGACATTCAGCCAACCCGACGTACTGACTTTAATGCTGGCATATCTTTTTGTTTTGCTTGTATGATTGACGTGACCGTTGACATGTAAATTCTTGTTTGTAGGGTGCCAAATCATTGCACATTGCCTGGGCCTGCTGTCCACTGTGAGCGTGACAACGCTCATCTTCCTGGACCTGGTGATGACGCTCAACTCCGCACCATGCTAGTTGATAGTCCACTGAAACATGTTTCATCCTCTCCGACACAAGAAGTTCCTGCTATCACCAGCGATGTGGAACCAAGTCCAGCCTCCTCAGGTTATGATCATGCTTTTAACGATTGTACACTGGAACTAACCTCATCCTGCTTTGAACCTGCATCTCCCGTATATGATCCCCCCGAAAATCTGATCATAGATGGTACGATTGTTGCTTCAAATGTTGCCGACGTGCATTTCTAGAAAGGCAGCCTATTCGAAGATATAAAAGCATTTCGGCGGTGCTTGTACTTCCTTACGCTCAACAAGAAGTTCAAGTGTGTGTGGAAGGACAACAGCAAGGGTTATCTACGGGCAATATGCAGCATTAAGGGATGTCCATGGTATCTAACGGCCACGTGCGACGGGGAATCAACGTACGTTAGAGTAATAACCTACACGGCGACTCACTCGCACAACATGGGTGATGATGCTGGTTACGTCCCCGTTGTAAAGGCAAAGTATCTTGGGGAGAAGTTTAAAAGGAAGATTGTTGAGAGCCCTGATTTCAGCCCTAACAAGATACGAACCATCTTCCACGAAGATCACAAGGTTCGCATGTCTTACAATCAGGCCTGGAGCGTGAAAGAGTGGGCAAAGGCTAGCATTGAGGGTGGTGTTCCAGCCGAAGGTTATGCATACGTTCCATGGTTATGTGAACGACTAACTACTGTAATTCCTGGGACACGTGCGACGTACCGGACAGCGAGCGAAGACAATCACCGGTTTAATCAATTGTTCGTAGCTTACGGTACGTCCATTGCCGGTTTCCATAGTGCATGCAGGCCCTTGATTTTCATTGACTCCTGTTTTCTCAAGAACTTCTATAAAGGTTGCGTTTTCTCTGCTTGTGCTCTGGACTCGAACAACGGGTTGTATCCGTTGGCATATTCCATAGCCTCCGCCGAGAATGATGTTGATTGGGATTGGTTTCTGAGTGAGCTGCGAGAAGTGCTGGACCAGGACACCAAATTTGTGTTTATGACGGATAGGAACAAGAGTCTAGTCAATGGCATCGAGAAGGTATTTGGGCCTGACTGCAATTCTCATTGTCTTCGTCACCTAAAGGAAAACTTTCGCAAATATTTGGTGAAGAATAACGGATGGAAGACGAAGAAATGCAATTCTGCATTGGAACTGCTGGACAAGCTTGGGAGAGCTCGTGATCATAGCCAATTTATGCACCACTACAATGAGATGTGCAAGCTGGACAATAACTTTTCCCTTTGGCTGGAACAAAACAAGCCACAGCACTGGGCTAATGCTTATTTTCCCTTGAAGAGATGGGATTGGTTATCCTCAAATCCAGCTGAATCGTACAATGCATGGCTTGGTAAGCATCACCTCCGGGAACTAAATATTCATCGTTTCATCAAAGAGCACGTTGTGTCTCTTACAGCTTTCTTGGCCGCAAAAAGCGAAAGCATTTCCAAGTGGCGTGCACCTGTTGGTCCCCGAATTGAAGAAAAGATTGAAAAATCTAAGAGCAGAGCATTGTCCCTTAGCAGCAGGTGTATGTTCGACCAAACCTTCACAGTCTCTGATAGCAAAAATAACAACTATGCCGTGGATCTGTCACAGCGATGGTGTAGTTGCCAGGAGATGGACTATACGGGGATTCCCTGTCCACATGCCATGGAAGTCCTTCCCAAGTCCGGGATGAGCGTTTATGACCTTGTCGATCGCGTCTTCCTGGTGGACCAGCAAAAGCATTTGTACAAGCATCAAATTCCTCCGGTTCTGACCTTCGATGAGCCGACATTTGACCAGATCCAGTGGGATGTCGAGGAAGATTGTAGAAAAGGTAATCCTAGGGGCCTCTACCTCATGCAGCCACCAAGAACCAAGCGGCCTGCTGGTCGCCCACGCACCGCTCGAATAGAGTCGCAATTTCAGGGCAAGCGGATTTCTCGTTGCTCTCGTTGCAATCAAACCGGTCACAATCGTTCGAGCTGCAAGAGTGCAATAAATGAAGCGGCAACCACCTATATCACAAACACCCAAGGAATTTAACTGGTTCGTAGCTTTAGTTTCTGATGAAAACTGATATCTAACTATAGTTTTATGTGCTAATCTTACGTTGTGATGCGTTGAATTGACACATTGGCTCAAACACGCACCGTTTTCGAAACGTGTCCAGTGTGTTGTTACAGCGGCATCACTGGACTGCACATTTATTCTCATTTCTCCACATGCCTGAATTTTACTCTTTGCTTACTTCTTATTTCAACGCGTTCATATCGGTGTCTGTTTGTGTAGTCAATTAATCATGCCAATATATGCCTCAAAGGTGTCTGTCAAATTTGCAAAGATGACAGACACTTTAGCCTGTAGAAGGCCCCAGCTTTTAGGGGCTCTCACAGAGAAAACATTTGTTGCAAACACTCGGGAAGGGCGGTAATTGAGACCCCAAGTTGACTGTTGGAAGCTGTAAACCCAGGTGCCTACTTGGCACCGAGGATGGTAGCAGTCCTGCGCAAGAGCAGGCTCTCACTTGAAAATGATAGCCCATGACGTATATTTTGTCTAAACTGAAAGGGCCGGGCCAGGGTTAGCTATGGATTGAAGCAACTGGCAAGATTTAGAACAAACATTAAAATGCGACGCAGATCTAGTACCGGAGACAAGTATGAGGTCAATATCACAGTGGCCAAGGCATAGGCCGGATGCAAATCATGTCTGTTGATTCATATGTTATTACTGTTTGTATTTCAGTCAACGTTTACGTTAGACTTGTCTAGAGTATACAATTAACTACCATTGCTTTATATAATTCATATTAAATTCTCCGTGGCTTCACCCTTACGAAACAAGAGTCCTTTTGACAGTATTGCTGCGAGGTCTCTTGAATTAGGTAAGCTGTCATTGGCAAGAGTTTGTAAGTTACATATCCTTGGAGGAATTTCATTTTATGTTTATGGTAATATTGTGGATTTCTTGGTATATTATACTGGATATAGTGAGAGAAAAGGAGGGGGTACCGGGGGCCGGATGGGTGCCATCTGCTCGATACCAAGTGTTGAACCTGTGGCGAAGGTTTCTAAGATCACGACCTATAGGCAAATTAACCCATGCCAGCCCTCATCTCCTTCATCCACTTGCTCTTGATCAAATACGAACAGGGCACTGCAATTTGGCTTGTAAAATAGGCCCTAAGCCTGTTCGATGTTGGCCCTAATGTGTCAACCCATGTCATAGTAGGTGGGCACGTCAGTTCTCTGCTTTAGCATTTGGCCATAGAAATCTGCCCGAAGGGCTTGTGCTTTCGATGCTGTGACCGCCGTCCACATCAGATTGCAAGTGAGCAGGCTAACCCAAGTGGGATTACTTTTAAGAACCTCATGAGCGTGCTACAAAAACCTCACTAAGCGGGTGAGCCCAGGAAAGGTAATATGATAAGGAAGATTTACCACATGATTAGATGGCTTATGCCCAAGAATACGAGAGCTAATTGGCTGGTACGAGAACCAGCCAATCCGTGGGCATTGTATATTGGAATGTATGGAGGATTGAACAATGACCAGGGTTCGACCACATGATCCGATATGGAGCTGGAATCCGGATGAGAGCATTAGTGCATATAAGTATGAGGTGGGTGGCAGGGTATACTTTGAATCATTGACTCGAGGTAAATTTAATTTGCAATATTGTCTGGGCAGGGGTTTTGGTCGAGCGATGTGTTGGGAGGACATGAGAGTGAAATTCTGATGGCTTGCAGTGGATTAGGGACAAGCATATTAGGTATCATAGTAACAAGGTAGGCCAGTGTAGTTTTGACTGTTGAGCCAAACTTCGGGCACTAGTTTGTGTCTTTTTCTAGTTTTGCCTTGTTTTTCAACCTCTTTTAATTTTCGCCGTACGTGACATTGTTATTCAGTGGCTATTTTCAGTGTTCTTTGCATGTGCATGTGCTCTCTGTTCTGTAATGAATGACCCATGTGATCAATTATCCTGATTCAAGCGTACACTCTTCACAGGTTGCGGGCGTGGATTGTAAATATCGATGTAAATCTGGATCATTTTGGCTTAGCTGCCCTATTTTTGTAGCTGCACACCGAAGGGGTACAACAGAGCTCTTCAACCGAACTAGAAGCATGGCAACAATAGCAAGCTGATTCCGCAATGGGATCCAATATATGGGACTCTATTTCACGGTATAGCAGCCGGTGTTGCCCTGGATCTTGATCCGGCTGTTGCAGACTGTAATGTGTACATATTGCACCTCTTTTGGGACTTTCAAACTTATTCAATGTACGTGATGCTAATTGTAGTTGTTATTAAGCCGTGCATTCAGTGTCCAAGTCCCCATCCTTGTTATGAGTTGCAATTGATGAGTACACAGGGTAACAACTTGGACCCGTTTCATTGCCATTTTTTGTAAGCAAACTGTTGTATTATACTAACAAGTGATGTGTATATATCATATTATCAGCATAAGTTAAGCTTGCTGGGAAAGATTCTGCAAGACAGTTTTAACAGGCAATATATATGTTGCAAATATATCTCCCTCCCTAAAGGATGAAGTTTTGTTAGCCGGGTTTTATGATGTGTGTAATTTTTGACTTCGTAGTGCCTTGACACTGCTCATCGTCAATTACCGCCTGTGATAGTTGCCTATTCTTGTTTTTTTCTTGTGATTCTAAATGGAGTTTTTGCCCTTAATGACGTATTTTTAGAACTTGATTACTGTTTTACCCCATTTTGAACCTTATTTACCCGAGTAACCCCTTTTTGGAAATCGTTATTCTAAAGAGAGATTTCAACCGGGAAATCGTGTTTTGAAAGAACGTTTTCATTTGGTTTACTTTTTTTTTACATCTTTAAACAAAATTGAGGAGAACATGAAAAAAAAGAAATTCTGAAATTAGAAATCGCATTTTTAAAGCACGTTTTCATGAAATCGTGGTTTCTAACCAAGCTTTCTGACAAGAACAGAGATCTTGGCTTCTAACCAAGATTTCATGTTGAAATCGTCTTCCAAACCCACGTTTTCATTATGCACATTTAAGTCGTTTTTCAAAATCACATTTTCAAAAGAAATCTCGTAAAAGCCGTAAATGAAAATCTCACTTTGTAACGGAGATTTCATGGTAAATGACGTTTTTAACAGAAAACGTCATTTCTAACAGAGTTTTCATGTTGAAATCGTTTTCCCGAATCGCGTTTTCAATTGAAATCTTGGCTTCTAAAGGAAAAGTTGGCACATTTAAGTCGTTTTCCAAAATCACATTTTCAAAGGAAATCTTGGCCGTAAATGGAAATCTCTCTTTGTAACAGCGATTTCATGGTAAACGACGTTTTCAACAGAAAACGTCGTTTCTAACAGAGTTTTCATGTTGAAATCGCTTTCCAGAATCGCGTTTTCAATTGAAATCTTGGCTTCTAAAAGAAAAGTTGGCACATTTAAGTCGTTATCCGAAATCACATTTTCATACGAAATCTTGGCGTTAAATGGAAATCTCTCTTTGTAGCAGAGATTTCATGGTAAATGACGTTTTCAACAGAAAACGTGGTTTCCAACAGAGTTTTCATGTTGAAATCGCTTTCCAGAATCGCGTTTTCAATTGAAATCTTGGCTTCTAAAAGAAAAGTTGGCACATTTTTCAAGTCGTTATCCGAAATCACATTTTCAAAAGAAATCCTGGCGTTAAATGGAAATCTCTCTTTGTAGCAGAGATTTCATGGTAAATGACGTTTTCAACAGAAAACGTGGTTTCTAACAGAGTTTCCATGTTGAAATCGCTTTCCAGAATCGCATTTTCAATTGAAATCTTTGCTTTTAAAAGAAAAGTTGGCACATTTAAGTCGTGCCACCAAAATCGCATTTTCAAAAGAAATCTAACCAAGTTTTCAAAGGCGGTAAATGGAAATCTCACTTTGTAACAAAGATTTCATGGTAAATGACATTTTCAAAAGAAAACGTGGTTTCTAACAGAGATTTCACTTGTAATCTCCGTTAGAAACCACGCACTGGAAATCTTGGTTTCTATTTTTAAAACCTTCAACATCTTTCTTTGTAAAAACAAAACATGATAGCAGCTCGGAGCTACCTTAACTTGGAATTTGAGATGATATTGACTTTACCAATGTTCAGATCACGTAATCATTAGTTTGACTCAGTTGCTGAGCCCCTTGTGCTTACCTTCTGAGAGCATTATAAGTTAGCCACCATGACAACTTTTATATATGCATAGGGATAGCTTTAGATAGATTAGAAGCTGCAGAGGTGTTGTTATAGATCCTAACCATTGCGCAAAGTACACGTGCAGCCACAGAAGTATTACACAAACAAATGCTTTAAAATAACAAATGCAGTGGCGAGGTTCGCTTATTACAACGACGTGCAAAACTAATAACGGAATAAAATCCTAACACCAAGTGGGAAGAGGGATATTTCACTCTTCATTAGACATATATTCATCAGATAAGTACTGATCATTGGTTAAAATATTGTTTCTCTCGTTTGAAGTGAGGTGCCTCCCACTAGCCTCTGCCATTTCTTCGGCAAGTTGAAGCATGTAAAATCGTTTTCTACGCAGCAACATTCGGTTATTCTCCTTTCGAATTCGGCTCACAGCTTTCTTACACTCCTTAACTTTAGGCCGTGCCATACTAAGTGAACGACGATGCAGCAAGGGTGCTCTCAGGGCGATGAGATCTTGGTGTAGTGCTTCTGATTCCTTGACTCTATGTGCCCATTCTCTTCGCAAACCGCAATAATACTCTCTTGGATCTGTATACTTCACTTTTTTGTAGTCGTCGTTCCTTTCACACAACAACCACGCATTCTCACGTCGCTGATAATTAGAACTACCAGGAACTGTTGCCATCAAAAGACAATACTTCTCACCCTTTGAACACCACTAATTTATATAACCAAGCATACACACGTAGACAACATACATTATTGTGAGAACTTGAAAAGGCCAAGTGAGTGACAAGACAAGTCACTGGAAGAGGCCAAGTGAGTAATCTCCAATCTCATTTTTCTCATTTGTACTTTAGCATTTAAAGGTTCTCAAGGCTGTGAAAAAATGACCTCAGATAGGCCTGAAATTTGTGTTCAATCAGCTGATTTAGGTAGGAGGCAGAGCCTGTTGTGTCGAAAATTCACATAGTTAAGAGTGGTGTCTTAAATCGGCGAGAAGAAAATAGACACATGTATGATATGCTGCCAGAATACAAGTCGCTACTCAATTTGCAACTTATTACTTTGGTATTCTAAGGCTTTTCCAGCGAAGTATTACATCATTCTTGCGCTTTTGTATATAGTTCGTTTTTAATCAGCTAATTTAAAAGGCTTTTTTTGTTGTAACATCACGTGCTTGGCACGTCCCTAAACTAGTCGAAAGACAATACTTCTCACCCTTTGAACACCACTAATTCATATAACCAAGCGTAGACACGTAGACAACATACATTATTGTGGGAACTGGAAACGGCCAAGTGAGTGACAAAGACAAGTCACTGGCCACTTCCATCTTGCATGTGTTTATTGGTAGTCCAGGGCCTTTCCAGTGAAATATTACATCAACCACAAAAGTTTGTCTAAAGTAATCTCCAATCTCATTTTGCTCATTTGTACTTTAGCATTTAAAGGTGGTCAAGGCTGTGAAAAATTGACCTCAGATAGGCCTGAAAATTTGTGTTCAGTCAGCTGATTTTAGGAACAATGGCATAGCCTGTTGTGTCGAAAATTCACATAGTTAAGAGAGGTGTCTTAAGTCGGCGAGAAGAAAATAGACACATGTTCTGTCTGCTGCCAGAATACAAGTCGCTACTCAATTTTTAACTTATTTCTCTTCTATTCTAAGGCTTTTGCCTAGCTATGTATTACACCATTCTTGCGCTTTTGCATATAGTTCGGTTTTCATCAACTAATTTAAAAGGCTTTTTTTGTTGTAACATCACGTGCTTGGCATTCCCTAAACTGGTCAAAAGACAATACTTCTCACCCTTTGAACACCACTCATTGCTATAACCAAGCATACACACGTATGTCCTACATACATTATTGTGAGAACTGGTAAAGGCCAAGTGAGTGACAAGACAAGTCACTGGCCACTTACATCCTGCATGTGTCTATTGGTAGTCCAGGGCCTTTCCAGTGAGATATTACATCAACCACGTTACTTCGTCTAAAGTAATCTCCAAGGCCATTTTGCGAATTCTGTTGATTTGGAATTTAAAGGTGCTCAAGGCTTTCAAATAGGTTATTCGTCGCTGGGAAATTTGTGTTCAAGCAGCTACTTTAATTAGTTGGACGGTGTCTTAAACCAGCGAGAAAAAAATAGGCAGAAGCATGGTCTATTACCAGAATACGAGCCTCTGCTGACCCATAACTTCTTACGTTGTGGTATTCTAAGGCTTTTCCAGCGAAGCAATTACATCATTCTTGCGCTTTTGCATTTAGTGAAAGACCGATTTATGGGTTTCATATGTACTTATCAGGACATAATTTTAAAACTTGACATAGAGTTATTAGTTGGGTCAAACGTTTTTTTTCAATCAACTAATTTCACAGAGTTTTTTTTTTTTGCTGTAACGTCGCGTGCCTGGCATGTCCTAAACCACTAAAAAGACAAGCTTATTGACTTCCAAACTAGGCACGCCGTATCAATCTAAGGAGCAACAACTACGCTTTGATTTTGCTATAGCTATAGACTTTTCACGGTGAATTGTCCTTCAATCTGTATGTAACAGTTCAAGGATTGATGAAGCTCTTAATGAGCTATTATCCTTTGAACAAGTAATATATCTGCAAAGTTCTTTTCATCAACTACTTTAAAGAAACTTGCAAGGACTTGTTAAATCTCAAGCTTTTTTTAACACGTAGCATTTATTGACGTGGACCCTTGTCAAGCATTATATAAGTATGTGTAGTGGATGAAGGGCAAAGGGCATAGAGTTCTATAATCTTTGGGGTGTAAGAACTCTGGAAATGTCATATACTCCACGAGACATTTTTGAAGCAATGGGTCGTTACTGGGCGGGCGAAGATGAATTTCACTATTCGTTGTGTCCAAGTTTGCGTTACTCATCACGGTATGTTAGTACATTACATGCAGAATGGTCTTATCGGATGAATGAATCTGAGGTCTTAGTAGCTGATTCACGGTGCATGAATATACCCGTACCTCGACAAAAGGCAATCAACATGCCTAGGAATACACATATGGAGCTTGAAAGGGCACTGCATCGAATACGTGAAGAAAACAATCGAATGAGAGTTCGTGAAAGTAGACATAACTTACGTCGTATGGCACGTGATGCACATGCAGATGGCAACAACAATGAAGCACAAGTATACTGGAACATGAGCTTTGAACCTGGATCTGTTTCTGATGCTCCAATGTCAGATGAAGATGACTGAATATGGTCGGTATTGAGACTAACCTGTTTATCAGAGTGGTCATGTCAACAATGTTGCTTCTTTGTAATTTACTTTTAAAATTTCTATGTTGTATTTCCTTATGTTCAGATGAAAATGGCTACAAATGATTAGTGGTCAACAATGCACGTCATTAATGTGAACATGGCTGAGTACACTTTACCATCTACATGGTCATAAATTGCAGGGAGCCTGTATTTTTCTAAGTGTCGAAATCCTAATTTAAAGCACCGCATATTAGGATTTCGACCGTGAGACTATATACTAGTCACAGCCTTTTTCAGCCGTTGCAGTGCAGGACCATTAATCCCATGTCCATTTTTACTTTCTCAAACTGGTTGGTTGTGGAAAGTTGATAAGCCTCTAAGCCTCTAAAGTTTTCAAGAAAAAAATGGTTATCTTGAAAACGTGTTTAAAAACCACGATTTAAAATTTTAAGTTAAATCGTCCTTCCTAGAAAATGCCTTTCCTGAAAAGCGATTTATACTATTGGACCTTTGTTTTCAGTTCAACAAAAAAGTTATGGTTGTAAACAACGACTTAAAGCGAAAAAGCCTTTCATAAAAAACATTTCAGTCGAATTCTAAAACTGACTTGAACCAAAAACGTGATTGCAAACCACGACTTGAAGGAAAACGTGTTTCCCAATATATGTTTTAGAAGAATTAGTGGTTCAACACCACGATTTATAAGAAACCGTGGTTCAAAACCACGGTTTATAGGAAAACGTGGTTAATAGACGGATGCGAAAGAAACGTCGTTCAAAACCACGATTTATATGAAAACCTGTTTCGTAATAACGATTTATAGTTTACTGTTGCTGGTTGAACAGAAAACGTGTTTCGTAACCACGTTTTCTGGGCTTCGACGTGTGAAAACGTGTCCAGTGAACACGTTTTTTGTTCCAAATGTGTTCACTGGAAGCTTGGTCTTCGCTTCAACAAAAATTTTTGTTGGAAACCACGACTTCCATTCGACAAAATGCCTTTTGTAACGACGATTTTTGTTTAAAATGCGTCTTCAGAATAAATAACAACCTTTTGGTTGTGCAGGCTCAAGTTGAATAATATAAATCATGTTTTAATAGAAATCGTTGTTCCTAAAGGCTTTTTCCTTCCAAGTCGTGGTTGCTAACCACCACTATTTATGAAATAGACGTAGGTTCAATAAAATAAATCGCGCTCGACGAACACGTTTTCAACTAAAATCGTGGTTCTCAACCACGATTTAAGTGGTTGCTAACCACCACTATTTATTTAAGTTTGTGCTATTATTCATTCACATGCCATATTAACACAAGTTGAAAATACATTCGTATGTCCTTTGTTGGTGTTGAGAGTACCAGAAGTGGGGAATACCAAAATGGGTTGTGCTACTATTCATTCACATGCCATATTGACACAAGTTGCATGCCTGATTATGTCCTTTATTGGGGAGGACAGTACCATCACCTTCACATGATGTGGGGAATACCAAAGAAAGTTTGTGCTACTATTCATTCACATGCCATATTAACACAAGTTGAATACGGTTGTATGTCCTTTGTTGGTGTTGAGAGTACCATCACCTTCAGAAGTGGGGAATACCAAAATGGGTTGTGCTACTATTCATTCACATGCCATATTGACACAAGTTGCATGCCTGATTATGTCCTTTATTGGGGAGGACAGTACCATCACCTCCAGAAGTTGGGAATACCAAAGAAAGTTTTTGCTACTATTCATTCACATGCCATACTGACACAAGTTGCATGCATTGGTACGTCCCTTGTTGGGGGGCAGACTAGCACCACCTTACATCATGAGCATGGAATACCAAAAGGTGGAGTATATTACTAATTATTAACCATGTAAGTGATAGGGATCAATTAGCATTTAAAGTTGACTGTCTCTTATTACACAGGGACAAACGGTTTGTTGTAGCTCGAATGAGTAGGAGAATTTTAGCACAGCATACAACTTTGTGCGTAGCTATTTAGATGTGGGGAGACTTTACCACCTACACTATGAAAGCGTTCCTCCCGTCAGATTCCCAATAGCATTACCAAATTCGCCATGGCAAATAAACATGGTTCAGACAGTACATGTCGTTGTCTTCAAAAAATGCATGCTCAACTAAAAGTCGCTAAACATTTATCATTTGAAACTGTGGCAGAATTTATGTAGTCTTCTCTAGTCGTTTATTAATTTGTAAGACTTTCATTTATCTACAATAGAATTTGTCACTGACAGTCGTACTAATTTTAAAACCGATTAACTCTAACTATAACGGATCAACCCTGATTCATTCCTAATTAAACTCTAGTTGACACTAAGTAATCCTAATTCATCCCAACTCTGCAGAAACACAATTTCGTTTATGCAAATGGCTTGTTGGATTTGCCGATGCTCAAGTCATTTTATGCAAATTCAATACGTGGGAAGAGCCATTTAGTGTTGGCTCGGTTTCACATGGCAGGGCACAATACCACATGGGTTGTGACTTCCACCCACATGAAGAAGGCATGAAGATTCCCAAAGACAAGCTTCAAGATCGAGACAAGGGTTTTTCCAAGCTTGATTCCCAATTCATTTTTAGCACGGCATACAACTTTGTGCGTAGCTATTTAAGGAGGGGAGACTTTACCATCTACACTATGAAAGTGTTCCCCCCCCCCCCTTTTATTTTAGGACACACAGCCTGCGTCTAGTTTTAATGCGTATCCATCCTTTTTCTTTCCAACTACATAACATATAATGCTCACTGCCAAATGAAAGACTCTCCGCAACTGTACAAACCATTTTCTCGAAAGAGCACCAATCCACGTGCGAGGTTTCGATTATAGTTGTATTGCACTCGTCAATAGCAATTTGTTTACCAAGACCGTCGCTGGCTCCAGGCTCTAAAACTTGACCGTTCTGCCTGAACCACAAAAGGAATGGCAAAGTTCAAAACGAGGGAAACCCCTGAAGAAAGCCTACAGCACACGCGGGGGAAGAGCATACCTTCTCACTGGCCTATGGATTTGGAGATACTCTTCGGGATCTGCAACTGATTCAGTAAGGTCACTGGTGACCGGAGATCCAACCCAGTGGGTTCTCTTTTTGCAATCCTCTGTGCAGCATTAGACGTGGCAGCCATTCTTTGCTGCACAGAGGCATGGAAAAATAGAACCCACTGGGTTGGATCTCCGGTCACCAGTGACCTTACTGAATCAGTTGCAAATCCAGAAGAGTATCTCCAAATCCATAGGCCAGTGAGAAGGTATGCTCTTCCCTCGCGTGTGCTGTAGGATTTCTTCAGGGGTTTCCCTCATTTTGAACTTTGCCATTCATTTTGTGGTTCAGGCGAGACTCCTGTGCTTGCTCTGACGGAGATGGAGAAACGAGGCAGTGGAAAGTGTATAGTTGTGGTTTGTAGTCCAATAAACAGTGGAAACTGAAGTGATGACGTGGTGTCTGACAAGTCTGAGTAATGATGACCGTCATGCATGCGGCAGGCGCACGTCCCACACAAGCATGCAGTCGGTGAACCGAGAAGGAGTTCTATACGACACAACATGTTACGTTGAGAGTAAGGACGGACTATGTTGACGTACGGGATGGTTGAAAGTAGAAGACCCAACAAATATACGCAGAAGAGGGATTATTTTAATCTTATTTCTATATGTGTATACATGTTTCAACAACCCAAGCTCACATCGGATGAAGCATACTATGTCCAACACCCACGCATTACAAATCTAGTCATCTTTGACTGTAAACACTGAAACTAGTCCCTTTCTGTGGAGATGCAAGTCCTTTTATGCCAAAATGCATGTCGGATTCTGCCGATGCCCCAGTGTCTTTATGCAGAAATTACGCGGGGGGGGGGGGGGCGCAAAAGCACTGAATTTGCTTCGGTGGGACTCGTAAAAAACTTCATATGTTTACATGAAAATACACCTTCCCTTGCTAAAGCTGTTGCCACTGAAGATATCTAGATGCTATTTAGCCATTTTGTAACGAAAAGCAACGTCCCAATTTGGGAGGATCTCGATTAGGCCGCTTTTTCCCGTTCAAAATAAACACGTACGTGTTGATGTGTGTAGCGTGAATTTTTTAAGGAAGCGGATGTGTAGACGCAAACGAGGCGTGGTGACACCAGTCTTTTTCTGCAAAAACACCGGTTGCTTTCTAAATATGTGTTTGTCAGTATTGCCAGGATGCGCTAGTCTATTTATGCAGAACTTACGGAGCGGAGCCGAGCTCCATTTCTTCCTGGCGGGACCACTACGTACGTGGGATGCCCTTGCGGGGAGCATGATGGGCTTAGAGGAACTTATTCAATGGGGTTGGGATTATTGATGGTTGTCAACATCCTACGTTTTGATGAGCATTCTTGCCAAGGGGGTTGGAAACATGTACTGTGATGTGATCAATTTGTATTACTATTTGTCTATGTAACTGTGCTTGGAGTTTTTAAGAACTCCTTAATAAATATTAGTAGTGGGCTGCCAGTAAACGCCCCTATGTGTGTAAGACAGTTGCTGGAACAACGTTATTTGCACGGCATAATATTGGTGCCATCATTGTTGCGTTTACTAAGTTTGCCCTTTATTATAGACTGAATAACACTAATTTAAGGAATGTACCCTCCACCAAGTTAGTTAACTCTAAATACCTCGAATTACCGTAATTGCCAAATAACTGTCCTAATTAACCCGGCACGGGGTCGATAATTAGCTCTTATCTAATTAGGTTCGGGGCAAAATCGTTTTGCTATGGTGAACTTCAGATAGTGCTTTTGAGAAGTGAATATATTAGTTTTAAATTTGGAGGGACAGACGTCACCACCCTTTTGATAGAAGTCACCGTAAGGAGTCCTAAATACCTTGCGATGTTACAAGGATGTTTTTTCGGTCCCGTTGATCAATTAGCGACCACCATACGAAAGAAGTCTTAGAATAACATTGTGAGAATTAGTCCGTCACAAAGTTGCATATTCTTTGAGGTAGCTAAAGGTACCTTTCGAATGTTTCATTTGTTATAACTTATGCTGCCAAAGTCTAACATGTGACGCACGTAGTTTTAACCACTACATGTTTCAGTTATATTCAATTGCCGAGCAGTTCTTGTTTGATTTTGCATACGATTGAGGTGGAAGATGTCATAAATGTAATGATAAATGAGCTAAAATAGCTTTTTCCCCGTTATAACATTAATCTATAACTCCAGTAAACAAATTATAATTGTCTCCCTAATGGTATTAGGGAGACATTTTTTCGTATATGTCACAGTACGACGGTTGTGGGGGTTGACACAGGATGACAATGATTGTGAACGTGATGGTGGTAGTTGCTTTGATGGTGGTGGTAGAACTGTTAAGTGAGACTGAGATACCCTAGTAGTTCCGACAAGCGGTGGATACAATGGTTGTTGGTTCAGTGTCTATTTATCGAGATCGGTGTTTTGGTGGTAATCGTAGCAATTGTTGCAACACTAATGATGACAGGCATGCAGGGTATTGGTAAGAGGTAAATAGTGGTGATTCCAAGGTGGTTAGAGGTATCGCATAGCTTTTCGAGCACCACATAGATTTGCCTCGTGTACACATGCCTCCTACTCTAATTTGTTCCGCATATACTGGTCATGATCAAGCCAAAATATGAAATGGTGAAGGATTTATAAGAAATGACCTGCTCTCACTATGTGAGAACAGAGCAGTGCTTCAAGACACGCAAATATTGCATAAGTGGTGGTCTAACATTGAGAGGTGAAATCGTTAGTGCAGCCACACGCATTTAGGTGACACATGGGGAAGGCTAAGGGGATTTCAAGTACCTTTATGGGAAGTCCTCGTCTAGTTTACGTACGAATAATGGGGTCCCATGAACAACAAGGAAGCGGATTATCCTAGACGCAAACGGGGCGTGGTGACACCAGTCGTTGTCTGCAAAAACACCAGTCCGTTTCTGCAAATGTGCTCGTCAAATTGTGCGGATGCGCAAGTCAATTTATGCAGAACTTACGGGGCGTTGCCCAACAAGAAAAACGATCTCGGTGGGACCTCTACATACGTGGGATGCCCTGGCAGGAACCACGCAAACACGTTGCCCTTACACAGTTGGGATCATTGACGGCCGTCAGTATCCCCCGCTTCGATGGGAGCTCGGTTTATATCTTTTTCCTCTCCGTTAGGGCGCATTTTATCGACCCGGACCCTCGTGGTTGTTGAGGCCGTAAGGAGTCCGATGCGGAGTGGTACGCTAAAGCTGTATACATGTGTGTACGCTAAAGCTGTATATATGCTTGTCATGCCCATGGCTTGTGATATGCATAAGTTGTATGGCAGGTCTTCCTGGTAGTTCTAATTATCGGCGACGTGAGAATGTATGGTTATTGAGTGAAAGAAATGACGACTACAGAGAAGTGAGGTACACGGATCCTAGAGAGTATTACGCTGGTTTACGAAGAGAATGGGCATATCGAGTAAATGAATCAGAAGCACTACACCAAGATCTCATCGCGCTAGGAGCACCTGTGCCGCACCGTCATTCACTTAGTATGTCGCGTCCTAATGTTGCCAAGTGTAGGAAAGCTGTGCAAAAAATTCGTATGGAGAATAACTGGATGTTGTTACTTAGAAAACGATTTTACATGCTTCAGCTTGCCGAAGAAATGGCAGAGGCTAGTGGCCGACCCTTCACTTCTAGAGAGAGAAACATTATTTTAACCAACGATCAGTACTTATCTGATGAATATATGTCAAATGAAGAGTGATATATATATATATATATATATATATATATATATATATCTTTCCACCATGTGTGTCTGGAAAATGAGTGTTGAGCGTGAAAATGTCATTGTTCACGCTGACCTCGCCCCTACACAGCGTCTCTTGTTTTCAAGCATTTGCTCATGGAATACTCCGGTGTCTACACATGGTGTCCTGTTTTCAAGCATCGGCTCACTTGCTCCTCTTGTGGCTACACATGAGATCATCGTCGTTACGAGGGTGTTTTATAGCACCCACGTACCTTGCTTCTAGCTCTGTACTGTGGTCCCCATTTAACCATTTCGGATCACTTACATTAAGATTCTTGCTAATCTTCCTGGGTGTTGATGCTTAGGTAACCACGCTTGGAGTTTTGAAGAACCCATCAACATTAGAGGTATCTTCTCGTTTGACAGAAAACATTCTTATGTTTGTAAGGCGGTCGCTGGAACAACGTTATTGGCATGGCATCGTATTCAGTAATACTTGCTGTTTTATTATTATAGGGTTTAAAAATAGTGGCCTGTTCATCTGAACTTGATGTTCTCTTTCGCGGTTTCACTCTTAAAATTAGTTGGATCAAGCAAGGCTCAGTTGATAAATACCGTAACTTTAGATGCTACCAGATAATGAAAGGTATGAAATGTACACGAAACAGAGCATTTGTTTCAGCATATTTACAAATAATTGAACACGCAGAAAAACGTATAAAGTCTATAGACCCTTAATGTTGCTTGCATCCATGATGTCAGTCCGAACATGAATGGCTGACACCACCCAATCAATGTCCTTTTAGATTGCACTAAGATATTGCTTTGCTTCTAGCTTATACAATCAACCTCACGCCTATGCACACAATACAAGTCCTGGTGCACAATATTTCAAGTCCTAATGTACCGAATCTTGTCATTTTGTGCAATAAAGCCTGACTACGTACTGTGCCTATGCATTGTTTGTATTTCTATCCATATACAACTTTGTCTCTAGCTTTTGGTTGGGCAGACTTGTTTCAATGGGTCTTGTGGTGGTGTGCAATAATGCAAGTTAACATCATCTGCTCAGGTTGTGTGACTGTTCACCATTGTGTCATTCAACAGCATCTTTTGGGGTCAAGAAAAAAATCACCTATGATTCGGCTACAATACGCGGCGATATTGGGTTCTGTTTGTCGACTTTTTTCGTTACATAACATTGTGTTACATATTGATGCTTCAAGTTAGGAGTCTTGTTTATTTTCATACGACCCCTTTGGACGTCGCAGTTAATATCGAACAACATTATTTCGTAATAAAACTTGATTCAATGGGTCTATCTCATTTTATATGTCTAATTTAAACAGTGTGAGTGAGAACATTACAGGTTTAAAAAGGTGTGTGACCACAGCTTAAATAACATTACTCCATTGCCTACTTCAATTGCATTCAAGAAGAAATCGTAGTTCTTAGCCAACTCTTCTATTGACGAGGGTCGTGTCTGACCACGCCCTCAATAGAAGGCAAAGCCAAACTCGAATAATGTCAACGCTGTCGATAGCCATGTGTTCAAATGCGTGCACGTTCATGGTTGCAACCGTTATCTACTTACCAAATGGGGAACTAGTTTGGCACAGGGAATTCAGGCAGTGGTTTTGGAAAGCGTTTGCAAGACATCTCGTGTTTCCTGAAGGGGAAATAGTCTATTCACATATATTAGTACTAGGTTGGCTTAATTGGCCTGAATAGTGTAAGTTGGTACACTTCCACTACTGCCAGAAACCCAGACAATGGATGTTACAGTTTTTTTCGGTTTGTGTTACTATTCATTCACATGTCATGTGCCCAAAAAAATGCATGCTATCGTACGCCATTATTAGGAGAAGGGTACCATCACCTTCAGATGTGGGGAGTACCACGAAAGTGGAGTTAATAATTAAAGTGGTGCAACTTTGCATAACCTGGGAGTTCTTGTTGGTTTATTCCACTATTCATTCACGCGCCATATTGACACAAACTGGCATGCTTCATATAACTCTGACGTCCGGTGTCGGCTTTTGTCTGTAACACCATGAAAGAAGTCTTAGAATAACATTGTGAGAATTAGTCCGTCACAAAGTTGCATATTCTTCGAGGTAGCTAAAGGTACCTTTATGGGAAGTCCTCGTCTTGTTTACGTGCGAATAATGGGGTCCCATGAACAACAAGGAAGCGGATGTGTTGACGCAAATGGGGTGTGGTGACACCAGTCATTTTCTGCAAAAACACCAGTCGGTTTCTGCAAATGTGCTTGTCAGATTGTGCGGATGTGCAAGTCAATTTATGCAGAACTTACGGGGTGTTGCCCAGCAAGAAAAACGATCTCGGCGGGAGCACTACATACGTGGGATGCCCTTGCGGGAACCACGGGCTTAGAGGAACATTGCCAAGGGGGTTGGGATTATTGATGGTTGTCAACATCCTACGTTTTGATGAGCATTCTTGCCAAGGGGGTTGGAAACATTTACTGTGCTCCCCATTTTCCAACTGGCGCCCACTCTCACCTAAACATGTTTTGGGGTTCAATCTGCGTAACTCTTTGTCTATGTAACCATGCTTGGAGTTTTTATGCACCCGTTAATTAATATTATTAGCGGGTTGCCAATAAACACTCATATGTATGTAAGACAGTTGGTGGAACAACGCTATTTGCACGGCGTAATATTGATGGCATCATTGTGCGGATGCTAATACCATAGGTCGTTTGCGCGATGCATACGACATTATTTTATGGCATTTAATCAACGTTGTACACGGTTTAGGAGACACAGAAAACCAAACCGGCGTTTGCCCTGGGCAACACAAGTCGTTCCTGTGCATAAAATAAATGTAGACGAAACAGAGCATTTTTTTTCATCATCATTGCAAAAAATTAACATGCAGAAAAACGTATAAAGTCTATAGACCCTTAATGTTGTTTGCAACCATGATGTCAGTCCGAACATGAAGGGCAGACAACACACGATCAATGTCCTTTTAGATTGCATAGAGATATTGCTAGTCTTCTAGCTTATACAATCAACTTTACTAGTATGCGTATGGTACAAGTCTTGGTATGCAATAAGGCTAGTGGCCTGATGTAACGAATCTTGTCAGTTTGTGCAATAATGCCTGACTACGCACTGTGCCTATGCATTGTTTGTATTGCTATCCATATACAACTTTCTATCTAGCTTCCGGTTTGGCAGACTTGTTTCAATGGGTTTTGTGGTGGTGTGCAATAATGCAAGTTATCGGGAACTAAGGTTCTTGTCAGGTTGTGTTACTGTTCACCCTTGTGTCATTCAACAGCATCTTGCGGGGTCAAGAAAAACATCACCTATGACTAGGCTACAATACGCGGGCGATATTGGGTTCTGTTTGTCGACTTTTTTCGTTACATAACATTGTGTTACCCATTGATGCTTCAATATTCAATCTTGTTTATTTTCATACGACGCCTTTGGACGTCGCGGTTAATATCGAACAACGTTATTTTGTAATAAAACTTCATTGAATGGGTCTATCTTATTTTATATGTCTAATTTAAACAGTGTGAGCTAGAACATTACAGGTTTAAAAAGGTGTCTGACCACAGCTTAAATAACATCACTCCATTTCCTACTTCATGTTGCATTCAAGAAGAAATCGTAGTTCTTAGTCAACTCTTCTAATGATGAGGGAATCGTGTCTGACCACGACCTGAATAACGGATGGCAACGCCAAACGCAAATAATGTCAACGCTGTCGATAGCCATGTGTTCAAAACCTGATTGTTCATGGTTGCAACCGTTATCTACTTACCAAATGGGGAAATAGTTTTGCATAGGGAATTCAGTCGGTGGTTTTGAAAAGCGTTTGCAAGGCATCTTGTGTTTCCTGAAATTGAGGTTATAGTCCATTCACATATATTAGTACTAGGTTGCTAGGTTCAACTGACTTGGGCATGTATGAAATGTTCAAGAACTGATAATATCATGCACTTTCAATATGGTCTTGGCTTAATTGGCCTGAATAGCCTTAGTTGGTACACTTCCACTACTGCTCACACCCAAACAATGGATGTTGCAATTTTCTTCGGTTTGTGTTACTATTCATTCGCATGTCACGTGCCCAAAAAGATGCATGCTTTCGTACGCCATTATTAGCAGAAAGCTACCATCACCTTCAGATGTGGGGAATACCAAAAAAGTGGAGTTAATAATTAAAGTGGTACAACTCCGCATACCATGGGAGTTCATGTTGGTTTATTCTACTACTCATTCACGCGCCATATTGACACAACTTGGCATGCTGCATATATCCAGACGTCCGGTGTTGGCTTTTGGCGGTATTAGAATAGCGACCACCATACGAAAGACAGTATCAGAATAACATTGTGAGCACCACATAGATTTGCCTCGTGTACACATGGCCCCTACTCTAATTTACCGCATATACTGGATATGACCCAACCACAATATGAAATGGTGAAGGATCCAAAGAAGTGACCATCAGACACTGTGTGAGAACAAAGCGGTGCTTCAAGACACGCAAATATTGCATAAGTGGGAACTCATGTTGAGAGGTCAAATCGTTAGTGCTTGCCCATGCTTTTAGGTGACACATGGGGAAGGCTAAGGTCATTTTAAGTACCTTTATGGGAAGTGCTCGTCTAGTTTACGTGTGAATATTGGGGTCCCATGAACAACAAGGAAGCGGAAGTGTAGGCACAAACGGATCGTGGTGGCACCAGTCGGTTTCTGCAAAAAACACCAGTCCGATTGTGCGGATGCGCAAGTCAGTTTCTGCAAATGTGCTCGTTGGATTGTGCGGATGCGCAAGTCAATTTATGCAAAACTTACGGGGAGGAGCCCCGCAAGAAAAACAATCTCGGTGGGACCACTACATATGTGGGATGCCCTTGCGGGCCCCACGCAAACACATTGCCCTTGCACCTCTCGTGTTCATTGAGGGCTGTCAGTATCCCCCGCTACGATGGGAACACGGTTTTATGAAATTACGTAACCTCTCCGCTAGGGCGCATCTTATCGCCCCGTTTCATCGTGGTTGTTTCGGCCATGAGGAGTCCGATGCGGGGTGGTTGATGTGTTTAGCGTGAATTTTCTAAGGAAGCGGAAGTGTAGACGCAAACGGATCGTGGTGGCACCAGTTAGTTTATGTGAAAACACCACTCGGTTTCTGCAAAAACACCAGTCGGATTATGTGGATGCGCAAGTCAATTTATGCAGAACTTACGGGGCGGAGCCCAGCTCCATTTCTTCTGGGTGGGAGCACTACATACGTGGGATGACCGTGCGGAATGCTCGGGCTAAGAGGAACATTGCAAAGGGGCTTGGTATTATTGATGGTTGTCAACATCCTACGTGTTGATGAGCATTCTTGCCAAGGGGGTTGGAAGCATTTATTGTGCTCCCCCCATTTTCCAACTGGCGCCCACTCTCACCTAAACATGATGTGATCAGTCTGTGTAACTGTAACTTTTTGTCTATGTAACCATGCTTGGGATTTTTATGCATCCGTTAAAAAATATTATTAGCGGGTTGCCAGTAAACACTCATATGTGTATAAGACAGTTGCTGGAACAACGTTATTTGCACGGCGTAATATTGATGGCATCATTGTTGCGTTTACTAATACCGTAGGTCGTTTGCGCGATGCATACGACATTTGCGAATGGCATTTAATCAACGTTGTACACGGTTTAGCAAACACAGAAAACCAAGAGGGTGATATCATGATTGTGTGCTTATATGTGGATGATATGATATTCACGGGAAATAATCCAGGTATGTTCACCAATTTTAAGAAAGCTATGACTAAAGAATTTGAAATGACAGATATTGATGAAATGTCATACTTTCTTGGAGTCGAAGTAAAACCAATGGAAGATGGAATATTTATGTCACAAAAGAAGTATGCGGAGTAACTTTTGAACAGGTTCAGAATGAAGGATTGCAATCCAGTAGGCATACCGGCAGAAACATGTGTGGAGTTGAGAGTTGACTCAAATAGAAAGTCGATAAACCAAACACTGTACAAGAGTATGGTCGGAAGTTTGAGATACTTGACTTTCACTCGACCAGATATAACATATGCAGTTGGATTGGTTAGCAGATACATGGAGAGACCAAAACAAGATCACTTCAATGCAGCAAAAGGAATTTTGAAATACGTCAAAGGTACGGTTGATCATGGTCTCCTTTATACTCACTCTCAAAATTTAAGATTGATTGGTTATTTAGATAGTAATTATGGAAGAGACTTAGATGATCGGAAGAGCACATCTGGATATGCTTTTCACATTGGATCAGCAATATTTTCGTGGTCATCAAAGAAGCAACAAATAGTTGCTCTCTCAACATGCGAGGTCGAGTATATAGCCGCTGCAGTGTGCACATGTCAAGCAATATGGTTGAAGAATATTTCGAAAGAGTTATATTTCATTGAAGAAGGTCCAACTACGATATACGTCGACAACAAAACTACTATAGCACTTACGAAAAATCCAGTATCACATAGTCGGAGCAAGCATATAGACACGAGGTATCATTTTATTTGGGAGCAAGTTAAAAATAAAGTCGTGGAGCTAGTTCACTGCAGAACGGAAGAACAAATAGCAGATATCTTTACGAAGCCATTAAAGACTGGCCTATTACACAAACTCAAAGAGAAGCTTGGCATGCAGATTCGGGTTTGAGGGGGAGTGTTAGAATTCAAACCCTTCATAGTTAAGGATTGAATTTGATTGGTTGAGTGATGATAATCTTTGCAAGAGGAGTTGTAAATTTTGACTCAAGAAGAAGATAAAGATAAGGAAGAAGCCAACATGGATCAGATAACTTGGAAGAAGTAAATTTTGACTCAAGATTAATTGCCACATGAAGAGTTGTAAGGTTCTTGAGTTGTAATGTCTGACTCAAGGTTGATTATCACAAGATAAGGGATAAGGTGGTAAGAAATTGGAGGTTGCTAACTTTGAAATGATAAAGAAGTTGATAAGGAAATTGGAGAGACTTGTCAAACTTGGAAGCTTGAAAAGGATAAGGAAGAAGATAAAGCTTTGACTAATCATATGGATTGGGAAAGAAATTGCCAACTTAATCTCTCTAAAACACCATATCTCACTCTCTGAGAGTGAGATATGGTGTTTTAGAGAGTGATTTTGAGAGAGAAAAACAAGCAGCAGCTTGTGTGTGAAAAAATAAAAAGGTAGAGAGAGGTGTTGAAACAACAATTTCTTGTATTAGAAAATTTGTGTTTGTGTTCTTGTATTAGAAAATCTTGTGTTGATATATACATATCGCCGTTGTTCGTATTATAGTTCATGTGATCCCGCTACGCTTCCAACATATCAATCATTAGAAAGTTGGATATTATGCCGTATAATCTATGATTTTCTAGGGTGTATCAGTGTTGGCTTTGTAAGCTCCTTCACACTCCCTTACTCACCTTTAACTCTACACCCTTTTTTGGATTCCAGCACTTTTACCCTCCTTTATATCCTTTACGCCACCCTTATCAGTGTTCATGTTTGGTCAAGTTTGCCCCCATCACTTGTGCGATGTTGGTGAATAGAAATCATAAAGGAAATCGATTTGGTCTTGGCCTTGTTATGTTTAAGCTTCACTGGAAACCTGTTGGATCTAATGTTGCATCCTTTAGCATGCCAGATATGAGTTTGATCGATAACATGTTATCATTCTGACACTTCAATGGCTTTCATTGTTACGCTGTTTTGATAACATGTTATCAAAATAGTTGTAGAAAGATGGCTCGCATCTGACGGACTCTGTAAAGAAGCATGTACAGTTGTAGAACAGTTTACCAATCAACTGCAATTTCTTGCGTTTAGTGCATTTTGGGAGTAATTCAGATCGAGTTCTCGGTTTAATTTCAGCGTTAGCTTATTTGGGGTTGCGATACAGGGATGACTTTCAACAGATGTGATTCGATGTTGTATAGGGTGAAGGTTTGATGCTGTACAGGCTGAAATCCCTCTTGCTATAGCTGTTGCTGCTACCTTGCGAACTCTCCCTTTTCACTTTTGTTGCTTATATCTAGTAGGCTTTTTGAGTTTTTTTTGGGCCAATGTGGTTGGGGATGTCATCCTTTGAATGTTTTATTTTTACTCTTGTATCTGTTGGCTTTTGGCTTCTCTATGTACCTTGTTTTCTTTAATGGTATGTATTTCTTAATTCTCCAAAAAAAAAAAGGAAGGCAACTATGCGAGCTCCATTCCAAAAGGTGTTCTGGAGACATGATTCTTCTAGAGATCTCTGATTTTTTCACCCATCAATAATCACCCGTAATGAGCAATGGTGTTTTGTGTGCATGCATCCAGAATACTTGGCTTTGATCATTTGTATATACTAGTAGCTAGCTACGTGCGTTGCATGTAAATGGTTTGTTGAATATTTTGTGTGTTACGAACAAAGTTAACTATAAGTACAAAAGGGTAAAAGAAAGAAATAAAGCATATAAAGAAGCACTTGTCTATGCTACTTCCAGTTCAAAGGTACATCAAATGCTTGCACTTAACGTGCTTTGAAAAGCTATGGTCCATTTTAATGGTCCATTTTACAGATAGAAGCTAAGGCATGGTTGTCAAAGTATACATTCGGCTTTGATAAATTGTGATAAAATATTACAACCTTGCTTAGTAAATTAGCTTCTCTCTTTGTCAAGCAATGCATGTTAAGCAATACATGCAGACGCCAAATGCCAAGATGCAGATTCCAAATGAAAAACCATCAACCGTTGTCCCTCAACCTTTAACCTCACATGCAAGGATGGCCAAGTACCTCTTTTTGTCCTGATCCTACAATTATGTATATGTAAGATGGTGAAATCATTTCACCAAAGACTAAGTCTACAGAAAAGCAAAAAGTCGCATGCTTATTTCAATGCTTTTTTGCCAAATACAAATGATAAGTATCTCAAGTCAGCTATATGCTTTTTGAAAAAAAGAAGCAGCAGCTAATAACAGTAACACTCCAGAAAAAATAAAGAGTAATGAGCATAAAAGAGAAGATTGTAGATAAAAATGAAGTGATTTCATAATTGTGCCTTGTGTGGCACGTCGTGAATTTGACAGAAACACTGGCAAACAATAATGTTTCATAGAATTATCCTCATTAAAAAGGGCTGATATTTAAGGTATCAACTCTTGTCCATTTAGGGCAAATTGAGGGTAAACTTATCCGTAAATTCCCACACGAAAAGGCCATTGCATTTTCAGAATACTATGACCATTCTATGGATTTTTAAAATTTTTGCACTCAAGTTTGACGATGAAGTAGGTAAATGGCAATTCATTGCAGATTCACCGTGTAGAACAAAATGTTGATGGCACTGTAGGTACAACGAACCAACTTTTTACTATCGGCAAGTGCTCTGTGATAGTATACTTTGATGAACATTTATAGATGATTCCAACGAAGGACAGAAAAGAAATTAAAAAGAATCCTACCAGATGCATATGGCCTAAAACTCGAAAAAAAGACAACGCATTTGCAAGTTCTCATCCAGGGAGTTACTAATATTGGATTCGGACTTAAAATAAATGCTCATAAACTCGGTCAACAAATCGTCTCATATCAAAGATAAATTTGGATTCAACTCCTATATTTAAATGCTCTGGAAGATCAACCATTAAATTTTTATCCAAGAGGAGCATTTTCTAGGTGAAGAAAATAAAAAAAAAGTCTATATATTCCTATTCTGGAAATTATTCAATTGATATATAGTAGTCGGTCTAAATAGACTTGAGAAAATGGTCATGCAAGTGGCGGGCAATTTTAGTAAACAATGCAACAAATAAGCAACAGTAGAACACAAAAGAAAAAAAAAAGCCATCAAAAAGAATAAAAGGCAACCATCATGCAATAAGAATAGACGTTTTAGAGTCTGCAATTTGCACATGGCTACCTGCACGTGAGACGATTTGGACGTTCATGGTGAGAATTGACAATGAGAAAGGGACCAATATTGGGGTATCTTCTAGGATTTCTTGATATAATCGTGCAATAATCAGTAGCAAAGGCAGTCAATTTATCCCGCCAAAAAGAAAAGGGAAACAAGATTCCCATACTTAAATCTATGAGAACTCTAAACAAAGTTTGCGAGTGTAGAACGTACTTCTGCCTTGGCTGTGGGGCTTTAGGAAATTTTGCAGAACAAGAGTCCATGATGGGAGTATTGGCATGGACCCTTGTCTCTGGAGGTCTATTTGGTGGAGAAGGGACGTGCTGACATGTTTGAAGAGTAAAGTTGTGACGGTAAATGGTGCATATACAATTAAGGTATAGTTGGTGCCGCTTTCCATGAAGGGAGTTTCAGAGAGATAGAGTAAAGTTTGGATTCTCGCAAGGAGAACAACATTATTTTTTTAATTTGTTTCTGAAGTAAGAAAATTTTTGGAGTGAAATTACGTAGAAACTCTTCCTACTTTTAAGATAGAGAGATGATTTAGTTTAATTTTTGGAGGGAAGGGGCCCCCAAGCATAAATTGGCTTCATTCTAACAGAAACAAGTATTACAATCTTTATATATATATATATATATATATATATATATATATATATATATATCATAAAGCTAATACACATCCTAATAAAATGTTTGAAACTTAGCAGATGCCTCAACAATCGAGAAAATTGTAGTAATTCTATGCAAACACAAAATTTTCTTAATTTTCTAATAGTGCACATTTATTTTTCCATTATCTTATGCTTGGTTACTTATCATTAAGGATATTAGCTTTTTGTTACTTCATAAGTATAAAGAACCGGTATATAAATTTAACATTGTCATAAAATTTCTACTTTGGGTTACGCATAGATTGACTCCCCGGTTGCGGTTACTATCGACATCGAGTTGCATGTGCACCACTTGCTGGGCCAGTGGTATACGATGACGATGCACATAGTATTAGCATCCAACAGCCCAGCTAGAGGCCTCCTCAGTAGTTTCCTGATCAGTTCTGATCAATTATTATTAGCTTACGCTTACTTATTAATTTTGACTTTGTTCTAATATTATTTTTAGATTTTATTTTGTAGCATCATGTCGATACCATGTATCTACATGAGGCCTGATTCTAATCCCGAGATGAAACAAAAAGTTATTATTAATCCGACCAGCGTGTAAGTATTGTTTAAATTAGCATTTGATCTGTAATTTTATTACGTAGCATTATTATAGTGCACTTATTTCATTCTATTAATTTTGTTTTTGTTAGCTCCGTCGAGCGTGCAATATCCACTAAAGTCAGTGTTATTCTGAATGGTCAGTTTTTTTACCCATACGTGAATTGAAAGGAATGAAATTGCAATAATATAGAGGAATTCTGACAGGAGTTTTTGGTATGACAATCTTTAAAAAGTTTATTATTTGTGAAATGTATTCTATTAAGTTGATTAACTAGTTCTGTTATTTTTATATGACAGGATGGCTTTGAGTTTTCATTTATGGAGCATAATGCTATAAGGAGAGAGGCCTTCATTGCCAACATAGCAAAAAATTTTGCCAGTGGCTTTACGATGCACGTGAGAAAAATAAGAACAAGTTGCCAGAAAGGTGCAGCAATGGTGGATTAAAAACATTTTAACCCTCTATGGATCGCATCTAGAGTGTGGGCACAAATAGTTGACAAATGGATAGATGATGAAAATTGGAAGCTGAGAAGCAAGAGTGGGAGGCAAAATTTATCTAGTCAAGATCTTATTCACACCGGAGGGTCAGTGCCTAACGACGTTATTAGACATGAGACTGCGACTGCATATCAGCATTTGGATCACGATGAGGTGATTACTCTATCATACCAGAAGACCCACAAGACGAGAAATTTTAAAGATCAAGCACATCCTATTGTAAAGTTTGTTTCAAAGGTTCAAAGAATGTTGATGTAAAGTTCCATAAAAAAGTTTGTCGTGAATTTTGGACGTGTTCATTGCTTGTCAGTTGATCATGCATTAATTCTTTCTTTGGACTGTTTTGTAGGCCAATGCTTGTCAGTTGATCATGCTCCCTGAGTACGAGTGAAGATACTTTGAAGTTCTGGTATGATACACCGGGGTCGCAAACATGTGACATATATGCAGCACCAACTTGTGATGGAATCATCCTCATTTTCTAATGTGCACACCCACAGTCCCAAACCTGAAGAAAGGGTTTGACTTTATTATGATTGTCCGCCTTGCAGAAGCTGTGGAAGAATGAATGTCTCAGCATCAAGTACAAGTATGTTCACATGCATTCCAAATACATGTTAATGTTAATTTGTTAAGAATTAATATGCAATTACCAACGACGTTGTCATGCACATTTTAATGTAGGGAGAAAATGCTTCCCAACTAGATATCAATGCGGAACATGCCAATGAAAAGGATGGTGAAGAAAGGGATGACGATGAGTCGGATGCCGCTTTGGACGATGATCGAAGGTACTGAGCTCGCACGTGTATTATCCCAGCTACTCCTGGATATTTCAGTCCTCTTCCTTCCCAGCCTTCTTTGATGACTTCGTATTTGATATGCATTAATTCCTTCAGTTTGTAAAACGTTGATGGTGTGACATTGTATAAATTTGTATTTAGGAGCTGCGTGGATGGACTGATTGAATGAAATTGTGGATGGATTGATTTGGGTTAAATATGGATCGATTGGTTGATTAAATTGTCTAAATTGAATTACTGGAAACATGTTTGCATTTTTAAATAAAACACAAAAAAATATAACAGCCTTTTGTGACCTTTACACACGGAATTTTAATGACGGATTTCCGTTCGTAAAAGTGTTTCAAAAAAAAAAATTAAGCTACAATAGGTTTGCACGGAAATTTGTCACGAAAAGTCCTCCTACTTTTAGCGATGAAATTTTAGCTATGGAATTAACATCACTGGAATTCTTTAGCGACAGACAATAAGCGAAAAAAAAAACCCGTCGCTAAAAACCTCCAACTTTTATTGAAAAACTTTAATGTATTTCTCTTTTTTTGCAAAATATATAAAAAAAAATAGTTAAAATATCTTTATGTCCATCGGTAAAGGTGGTAGTTTTTGTTGCTAACAGTTAGATTTCTACGGAAAGAACGCGAAAATTCGTTGGTAATCTTTTAGTTACAAAGCTATTCGTGATAGACTTTTAGCGACAATAATTTCATCCCTAAAAGTCTTTAGTGACGGAAAAAGGGTCTTTATCGACAAAAAATTTGGTCGGTAAAGAACATTTCATATATAACCCAACAGGGCCAGGTGGCGGGAGAGACCTGCATCCCCTTCACCATTTAGACCCTCCCAATGCCCTTCTTTCCTTTTCACTTCTTATGTCCTCTAGTATATTAGATTCGGGTGTTTTACCTTGTTTGTTCTTAGTTATCATGTCTTTCTCTCCGTGCGAGAGTTATTGTTGACTAGTCAAATATTTAACGGCGCAAGAAAGATGTTACAAAAGCTGACATGAACAGGGGCCAAGCTAAATAGTGGTCCGAACCAAATAAAGACTTAGCCCAAGTAATTGATTTAGTGCAATGGGTTTAGCCCATTTATGTAGTCTTGTTACAAATTAACGCAAATTAGACTAAGTTACGTATTGATTAAGAATTCTTTTCAGATTAAAGGGAGGAAAAAAATACTTTCAATGGCGAGGTGAAGATCCAATTCATGGATTTCCCTAAAGTAATCCTACCACCAAGCACATAAATAAAGGCTTTGAGCAGAGGAAAATGGATTCACCGGGTCTCTACGTACAAAGCTAAAGTTCTGCTGAGCTCTGGCTCAAATACATTTATCTCAAGAATTCTTGAACATTGAGCATCCTTTGAAGAACAATAATTTTGAGCAATGCTAAGAAATTAGTAGAGAATTAAGTGTTAAAAATATTTTGGGGTCAAAATATAATTTTGTAAAGTTTTTGGGTCCATATGTAAATATGGAAACTTTGGGGGACTAAAGTGTAAATTATTGTTTTACATGAAAAATAATGAAATGAGTGGTATGTATATATATATATATATATATATATGGTGATATCTAGGGTTAGTCTTAAATTAATAAGGATTAGAAAAGTTTTTGGGGCAAAAAAATAATTTTGAGAACTTATGGGGTCATTTTATAATTTAAAAAATTTTGGTGGTCAAAATTGTAATTTTTGAAAGTTAGGCATTAGGTGTCAAGATTTTAAAGACCATGTCTTGTAAAATTTCCACCTCTTTCATTTTGTTGGTGACTAATCTAGATTTAATATAAAATAAGAATTGATGCTATAAAGGAAAATACAAAAAATAAGGGAGAAATTTAGGAGAAATAGAAAACAAAAGAACAGGAAAAAAAGAAAGAAAAAAAATCTGAGACACAAGGTGGAAGGAAGAAACAGAGGAAGAAGAGAAGAGAGGAATTCGGGCAAGGGGAGAAAGGAGAGAGGAAATGGAGATCGAGAAAACTTCCAAGGTAAACTTTTTTCACCTTTAGTGTGTGTTTTAGTAGGTGTTTCTGTGTGTGCAGTGTATGTGTGTTTACTGTCGTTGTGTGTGTGTGTAAGTTTTAGTGTATGTGTGTGTATATTTTGTGGGATAATATTAGTTTAGTGTGTGTATGTGTGTGTAGGGGAAGGGAGAGGGTCGTGAGGGCTGTGTGCAGTGTATGTGAAATTGTGTGTGAGTGTGTGTGTGCGCCAACATGCGCGCACGTGTGCTGTGTCACCATGTGTCGGCAGTGTGTGTATGTGTGTGTGTATTTGGATGATTATGTGAATAATCTGGTGGTGTTTTTGTGTGTGTTTATGAAGATACTAGGTGGCATTGTGTGTGTTTCAATAGATTACCTTTTGTGTGTGTTTTTGTGTATGTTTTGCAGTGTGTCGTGGTGTTACTATGTGACAGTGGGTGTGGCGGGTATGTGTGTAATTGTGATAATTGTGTGTTTAGGAGTGTGTTATACGTAGGTTAGTGGTGATTTAGGTGTATGTATGTGTATTCGTGAGTGGCAGTGTGTGTAGAGTGTGTGTGCAGGGTGTGTGTGTGTGTGTCGGCACATTGTAGAAGAAGGAGGAGTGTGTGTAGTTTAGGTGAAATAGTAGGTATAATAATATGAATAGTGTTGGTTTTTGTCACAAAAGATAGAGATTATTTTTAAAAAGTTTTATACTAATTTTTATAAATAGTAAGGATCAAAATTTGACAAACTATTAAATAATAACCCCCATTAATTTTATGAGACACACTCTGAAAATTTTGGGAATTTTCATGTCGACGGAGGATGCTAAATTAGGGTATCGATTAGAAAGAATTATGAAAATATTTAGCATAGTAAACTAAGCTATTTTAATCTAAAAATTTTAAGAAAAACTTATTTTACTGAGATGTTTCATTATCCAAAATTTCGTGTCATTCTGAGACCGACAGGTATTTTTAACAAAATTAGCTTCTGAGCAATTGGTCGGAACATCGGTTCCGGATTTTTTGGCAAAATTTTTTTTAAATACTTTTTAGCCCAAAAGAGACTTCAGAGTACTTAAAATAGTGTTTTTAAGATTTTTTCGGAGCCGAAAACTCCTAGGGGGTATTTTGGTAATTTGCCACACAGAGGGGGTATTTTGGTAATTTTACCTATAAATGCATTTTTGGGCAAATTCACATAAGGTAAGGATAATTTAGTATTTCTATTTATGAAAAGGTGGTTTCAATGATTTAAGTGTGAGAGAGGTATTTTTGATAATTTTATACGTAAGATGTATTTTAATAATTTTACATATATACCCGGTGATGAGGTCGTTCTCGGAGTATGCATGAGTATGTATTGAGTTTATAATATCGTAGTTGAGGCTATGTGCTAATGGTTTAATTAATCTATTTAGGTTAAAGCTACAGACTTTCCTGTTAGACTAGCTTAACTTTAGATTCAGATAAGGGTTTTCATTTGAACTCTGGGTAAGGACTTTCGTCCAAAACTTTATTTTGATAGCTCGTAGTCGTAGGTATTCTTTCGATTTACTTACGAGAAATATCGAACACAGAATTACGTATTGATATCAATATGTTATTGCCAAGAAAACCCCAGTATTGAACCTGAATCATTTATTTGAAAATCTTATGTTATTGTATGCTATCAAATTCGATCATTGTTGTATTCTTTCTTCTAGATTCTTGATTCGATAAATGTTCGTATTCATGCTATTTGTCATTAAAACCCAAATTGATTTCGGTTAATTGAGTTCGAGATAATGCTCATTGTTATTGTTATTTTTGTGATGACCTAGGAGTCTATTCTGAGGCGGACATTATAAGGCTGGTTTGTTCTTGCTGGATTGCTGGCTAGTATCTACTGGGACTAGTATTGTACATCATGCATATTGTGCATTGCCCGAATGGCATTGTATATTGGCTTCGCCTGAATGGCATCACATCTGCCCATGATCAACATCTTTAAATTTGTTTACAATGTATCTTACAGTGATTGTCTCGAAAATGATTGGAAAAGATTGTCTCAAACGATTCGTGCTTGTTTGAAATCCCTCCCCGGATTGTTATTGAACTCGTTTAAAATCCTTTGGTAAATCATCATTGTATGACGAAATGATGACTTTGAAAATGATCTTCTAATGATCGTTTTAGAACCTGTCGTGATTATTAATGTTTATTTTGTATTTGTTTATGATAAACTTTGATCATTTTGAAAATCATCAAACTATTTAGATCGTTTGAAATATTTATTGGAAATCATCTGCGATTAGATTCTTTTGAATCGTTATGTAATTCCTCCGGTTGTCCTTATATGACCTTACTGAGCTCTCAAAAGCTCATCCTTCGTTTGACTCCCTTTCTGTCCGTAATGATCAGCTGCAGCATTATCGAAAATAATTTTAGAGTCTGTGTGAGATTCTGGTGAGCCCACCACTTCTGAACTACTCGAGTTTGTAAAGAGCCTAGTTTTTAATGGTTTAATTAAGCTTAAGCAGTTATAAAATATTGTATTTTGAAGAATTTGAGTTGATGTCGGATTAGATGTTTTGAAGTATATGTTAGTAAACATGATTTGACAGGTTTGATGTGATAGATCAACGTTTGGAAGTTCAGAGTGACGGAGTTCTGAATTTCTGGGGTGTTACAAATATGCACTCATCTATTAGTGTTCTTAATTCGAGAATCTATTACACATGAAGACTGATCTCTTTTTGATCTTAAATGCGTTCTCGACTTTAGTAATTCTATAAATTATGGATTGCCATACTTGTTCGGGATAAAACCTTGAAACCCTTGATAAAGGACCACTTGGATGATCTTTTGAGCATCAAGTGTTGAAGAAGCCAAAATTATCGTTTCAAACTAAAGCTATTTGAGCCCTTGAATCGTGACCAATCTAGATATTGAAATAGAGGATTTTTCTATTTAAATTGCGTAAAAATCATAGAGTGGCATAAACCTTTTATTTTAAAATGATAAATAAAAATTTTACGCAATTGTTTCTTGTCTCACAATTTAAGCACAAAATATGTGCGTATAGTCATCATGAAGACAGGTGATCTCTTTATGATGTTCGTGGTTTTTTTACTTGGTTTCATGATCAAGTTTGTTGACATGAAAGTTGTTTTTCTCATTTCTATAGTGGATGGTTAATCTCGTATGGTAGCCAAAAAAATGAATTTGAGCAAAAAAATATATTGTTGTTCATTGATGTGGTGTGCTTTTGCCTACTCTTCTGGTAACCATGGGGTTTATGCAAGGACGAGGAACAGGGATGGATTCAGAAAGTCCAATCGGGGGAGACCAAAATGTCATAAAAAAAAGTTAACGGCTAACATCAAGAATTCGTCTCACGATTGAATACGTTAAATGCAAAATAGATTGCTTAATTTAATTAATAATCATATAATTTAACTATTTGTAGTAATTTATTTAACTTGTAAAGTTAGTTAACAACAAACTACTAATCTTACATGAAAGAAATTTTACTCTTATTGTATATATGTATTATTAGTGCTATTATCAATTGTATGATGACAATAGTCACGTATAAGTTAATATACTATTAGAAGTTAAATTAAAAAAGAAAAAAAGAATTAACCTTGATATATTAGTGTTTACTTTAAAATCTAAAAATTTAGAATTTGAAAGAATGAAGATAGACAAGGGAACAAGAAGGATAAAGACTACGACGGCTGGTGGCACAAAAAGTAAAAAACATTACAAAGTAAAATCTATTACATTGAATAATTAAAATGGTGGCATTTTAGTAAATATTTTAAACATAACTACCTATTATTTAAAATAACTAAAAACAAATCTCAAACTTTGGGGGATCCCACAGGCTTTTCTGCCATGGCAGTAGGAAATATTGACTCTCTCTCAGCTGCAGGTGAAAAACCTTTGAAGGATGAAAGTGTTGGGGGGGTGCCATGCCCCCCCCCCCCCCCCCGGTCATGCTTGGGCTCCACCCCTGACGAGGTACACTCATGACCTAAAGTCTACATAATTTTCAACTAGGAAAAAATAAATTTCCTCAGATATAAGAGAGAAATCGTTAATACTGAAATTATTGCCGATATTTTGTTCTTTTGGTCCTCCTAAAAGGCTTTCTTCATTTTTTTGATCTTTGAATGAAACAATAATTATCTTGGTCAGAGAAAACTTAGGCGACAATGGTTACATTTTCATTTCTGTAAATCCAAAATTATTTTTAGTTTTCAAAGCTATTTTTAAATTATGGGAAATTTTTCATTTTCTAAATCGAGTAATTTGCATGTAGACCTTGTGGTTCGGGCGAGTTGCAAATACATGGTTCCTATTGCAGTTTTTATAATTAGTCCACTTTGGTACTAGTTGTGTTGCATCCATCAAAAACCCCTTACAAAATAGAGAAAAATGTCTGATTTACCACCACACAAATCTGGGTTCCACCATCATCGTCCATCCTCCCAAAACCCTAAGAACTAGGCTTCACAATTTAAGAGCAATAGAGGGGCATTTAGTGGTGAAGAGGGGAGGGGCTACGGGTTTTGGTGGTTGATAGGTTGTTAGTTACTTGTGTCATTGGTAGTGAACGAGTTGGATTTTTTTGGTAGTGGTGAAGGCAGAATGATGATAGCTAGCGTCGATCACGGGCGGCTTTTAGTTGATAGATAGAAAAGAAAGGAAGAATGGGAGTAAAACAAAAGCAATTAAAGGGTAGTGACATAATTTGCGAACAATAATTTGCTCAAGAAGTATCTTTTCGGTTCATGTCACCGTCAATCTGGATGGATCCTTTTATGGATGTAACGTAATAAAGATCAAAAGGCGGATCAGAGGGTCTTTTTGCAATTCGTCCAAAACACAAGGTGGTTTTTTTTGCTATTTAGCCTTTCAAGTTTCAAAATTACACAGAGATATTTCATTGACAGAAGTTCTTGAAATGTGAAAGTGTTAGGTGCCATATTTCGTAAAGTCATTCAAATATCTTTAATTTTGATGGCAGCCTCAAGGATGTTACAAAAATAAAATACCAAGCACTTTCAAATTTTTTGTTTATCTGAAAGTAGAAAACGATTTGTACAGTATTCGCCATTTCCTAAGCAAACGAGTTCCCGATGGCCAAAATTCCTTCTCTACCGCCATTGGCCGAGGGCTCGACTTTTATCAACAACATATAAATTTATCCTTCTATATTCTGAGGAGTTCAGTAATTTTTATTAGTGGAAAAGAAAAAAAAACATTGTTTCGCAGCAACAAATTTAAAAAAAAAAAAAGAAAGAAAAGAAAAGGCTTAATTGCACTGCAAATCCTAATCTTGGACAAAATCTGTAACCAAAATCTCAATGTTTACAATTAGGAACCCAAGGTTTGCAACCTATCAAATCGAAGGATTTCACTTACAAGAGTCAATAATTTTGTTAGTTTTCAACGGTGATACTGTATCATTCAATCCCCTTTGGCCTAACCCTTCTTTTTCCACCACTAGTTACTTTGTTTTTTTTTTTTTTTTTGAGCTATTAACTTGTTCAACCGATTCCTTAGTTTTTATTTTTTCTTTTTTTTTTTTTAATTATTATTGTAATATATGAAAAACTTTGTGGTTTTGGTGCCTAATTATAAATGTTGGAGTTTTGGTCGCAAATTTGAGCTAAGATCAGAGTTCACAATGCATTACGCCCAAGAAGAAACATATGAGACAAAACATACTTAAGGTCAAGCAAGGGCACCCTTACGCAACACATAATCTCGAGAATGGTGTATAAACCGATTAAGTTTGCGAAGTTCGATATCATGTGCTCAATCATTACCTTAATGTCAACCCTAAGGACACTTACATGAACTCTATATCAATTCTCCTTGGGTTAATCTCACGGGCCTAAGACCTAAAAAGGCTTGGCGTGGCTCCAAGTCTCGATAAGAGAAGGCATTAAATAGGAATTCATCGATCTATCATCCTTCTGTCTTGTCCAAAACCTCCTAGCAATATGCTTGATTGGATTTATCAACTCTCAGCTGATGATATATGTTTGACTAAATTAATATGTACAGGTACATACAACAATTCATGTACCCAAAGATTTGCATATTTCACTCTGAAAATGAAAATTACATAACTCTCCATTTAGAGGCCATAAGGACAGATCATTTGAAGATCTCAACATCTAAAGAGTTGTGTCAACAAAGAGAAGTCCGACTAGAACTCCTAGGCTGCTCGTTAAGCACCTTCCAAAGCAAATAATCTCAAGGCTCGTCTTTAGGAGTCAAGTCCGAATAGATCTCTTGCGAGCTGATCCGTGCATCTTGCCTAAGAAGTAAGCTTGAAGACTCTTCTCCAAGAGACAAGTCCCAGCGTAACTGCTAAGCAGTTTGCCCTAGCATATTACCGAAGCAGGTGAACTTAAAGACTTGTCTCCAGCATTCAAGTTTGGTTAAAGCTCCCGAGCAGAGCTCCCAACTAACCCTTTGTCCAATGAGAGCTCCAATCATCTTGTCTAAGTAGAGTTAGGTATGAGCAAGCTGCTAGGAATGCGTTAGCGTTTGGGTGCTATTAGCTCAAGCTCTCAAAATGAAGATGGGGAGGTGGTATGATTAATTTCACGCTACACGTAGGGGTCAATTACACCAAGTGCCTCAGTATTTTATAACTACCACCTAGCACCAAAATTTCAAAAATCTTAGTTTTCAGCACCAAATAATGGTTAAAATGGTTTTTGATCACGTCTGTTAATTTCTTAAGGGCAAAATAGTCTCTTTGCCCTTTATAAATGTCATGGTGTTCATTTTTTTTCCACGTGGTCAATTCTTCACTCAATCTCCCCCTTTGGACCCACCTGATTATCTTCCTCCCTTCCCTCACCCTTATGCTCACCCTCACCCACTCTTTTCTTCCACCACCCTTACCGAGAACACTACCACCACCAACCTACAAACTACAACTAACTTGCAACCAAACCCCCCCACGGCCACCAACCTACAAATCCCAACCTCCATCACGACCTGAAAACCCATCACTATCAGCCGTCAGCCCTAGCAGCCGCAATCGTACCCACCCACCATATGTGACCACCCCACCTATCCACCATAGAGCCCTCTCCAATTGCTCCACCCACCAGCCACTGCCCACCATCATTGTGGTGCCACCAGTAAGGACCCAGATCTGAGGCTTACTTATATTTATCGAGATCTTACTCCTCTTAATCTGTGTCCCAGATCTGAGTCAATAGCACCGGCGTCGTGAACAGGTAAAGCCTTGTCTAACGTTCCTCCGATCAGCAGCTAAAAATTTAGGTTTACTCTATATTTCAATTATGAAATTGTATCCAGTTTGTTTGATCTAATGTTTAACTGTAGTGCTGGTGTGAGTGTAACTAGGGAATGGTTTTGATGAGTCAGTTGTTGTGTTGACAGTGGTATGGTGGTGTTTGTAGATGAGAGAATGAGAGAGACGCAAATGCAAGAAAGAGCAGGGCAGAGGTCGTTGCGGCATTGATTTTGGTATGCCAGCGGTGGTTGATTTTTGGTTTGCCGATTGTATTAGTATGTATCTGATTGAATTGGATTTTGGTGGCGGAGATAGGTAATTGCGTGGCAGTGGCGTGTTGGTATTGAGGTGGTCGGAGTTGAAGGGAATATGGAAATATAATTAGGGAGATGGTATATAAAAGTTGGGAATATTTTGGCGGCTAATAAGTGCAAATCCCGTTTAGTGACAATTAGTAATCGCTAAATATTTTTAGTAACTTTTATTTAATAAATTTTCTTAAAAATTGTTGTTAAAAAAAGTTAATAAAAAATGTCACCAATTATATTTAGTGACATTTGTAGCTATCATTTTTTGATTTTCACAATGAGTGGCAACACAAATTTATCTTGGATATTCCATGTAGATGCCACATGGACACCATGTAGATGTTATCTTGGACACAATAAAGGAACTGACCATTTTGTCCCTAAAAAAAGCAACAAGTGTTTGGTCAAAGGTCATCTTGACTGTCATTTGGTGATAAAAATTAAGAATTTCAAAATCTGGTGCTGAGTGCCAAAATTAAAAGTATGGGTGCTAATGCAATTGACCCTTAAGTATGTGGTATAACATAAAATTAATCCGATGTGGTAACCTTCACTACAAGAAAAACAAGATATCCCTACGGTACAGTATCGTAGGCATAGATGCCAAGTACTGTAGGCATAGCCTATCCCTACGGTACTCTACCGTAGCCATAAGTGACGATGCCTTAGATCTATGCCTCCGGCGTTGAAGGTTATCCCTACGGTTATATCGTAGCCTATATACCTATGCCGAATTTGTATAAACTCACTTATAGCGACGGTTCTTGAGGGATAAGCCTACGGTGTAACTGTAAGGACAAGTTTTATTTTTTAAGCCTATGCCTACAGATGATACCGTAGCCATAGGTTTACCCTATAGGTACCCTTAGCTATACCTACGGTACATTCCGTAGGCTAAGGTTAAACTGTGCCTATTTTTTAAATTATTGATGCCTTTCCCTACAGTCTAAACCGTAGGGATTAATGTGCAGAAAAAAGAACCCAAACTTGTACCTACGGTTTATACCGTAGGTACATGTGCCCTCTCTTTTTTTTTTTTTTTCAATGCTGAATTTTGTTTCATCACAATAACTTGTAAAGACAATTGAAATATCATAAACATGTTTTGCAACTGAAATATTATAAACATGTTTTGCAATGCATAAATAGTGCAATGTTATATAACAATAATACTGTGCACCAAATTCCATACAAAAGCATCAATTTCACTACTTAATTTCAAAAGCCATCATAAGATCTCCATATCAAATTCCATAAGAAAAGCATCTATTTCACTACCTAATTTCAAAAGTCATCACAAGATTTCCATATCATAATCCTGTCCCAGCTTGCCTGGTACTATATACATACACCCACATTAGTTGCGAACCACAAACAACTCGTGGGAACTAGCCCTCATTCGCAGGGCTTGCACTTGCTCCTCGCCATCATAACCATCCTACGAAATGAAGCAAAACATCATCAATGACTGTGAGCTTGTACCAAATAATTGGAGTTATATCTTAAGTTAAGGAGATATATTGTAATTATCCATAATTAGCAGGCAAGGCATGTGCATCGTCAACATTCAATCAACAAAAGCTAGTAAGAGCATGCCTATTCTGTTAATATTTGCAAAGAACAAACAAAAATAAAAACAAGGAATGTATTTATAGGATTAGGACTAGGCATAAAAAGCAAACTCAAAACAAGAAAAAGATAACAACAATAAAAGTACGTATAAGAATATGAAAATCAGCAGCAGCTGTTTTGAATATAGTTCTCCCAGTGGAAAAATAAAATTGCCTCAATTAGTTACTAGCAGCAGATCGAACCACCATATCTGGAAAAAAAAAAAGTGGTGGTCATGGCAGCAAAGTGGTGGTGACAACTGACCAATGTGCCTCTTCTCAAAGTAAAGACATATCCTACAAGTTACTTGCGGAAGTACGCAAATTTAATAAGACAGAGTTTGCTTATTCACTAATGAACTAAACTTCACAGTGATTTCTCCCAAACTAGTCGAGACTGACCTTTATTTACTGATCAATACACGTATATTACGCCTACCAAGATATCATAGTGGCGTCAGTACAAATGTGTAATCTTCTACTGTGTATATAGGTGTAGAAAGCATAAGCAGCTCACAAAACAGCCGAGCCCTTGCTTGTTACGCTTTTAAAGCGACCTTGTCCTGCCCACCATTCTTAACTAGCTGCTTCTCTGGAGTTACACCTACTTTTTTGTGACTGACGTGCACTTCACAAATGCAATTGTCTTCGGTACGATGGGGAAGGTATAGGCTGCTATGTCTCTGTTTGGTTGCCAAGAAAATGGTATAGTGACAGGAAATATACTGCTGTGTCCTCTAGTATACAGAGACAAGTTCCCTTATCTCTGTTGGTCCTAAATCCTTCTATTTCCTACATTTTCAAGGCAACCAAGCAGGAACTCCAGAATTTTCATCAATGAAATTTTCTTGTGTCTGTCTATGTGCAATCAAACTAGGAATATGTAATATTTTGCATAAAGAGATATCCTGTGTCTTGCTTAACTGCTAGAATTGGGAACTTCTTATAATCTGGGTTGGCCAAATGTTCCCTTTTGTCTTCTGTTTTGCAAAGATTTAGAGAATCCATAGTCAATAGATTCCTTCTAAATTATTTGCAACTGGGAACCAAATATGGTAATCCATTTCTTAGTTCCTTAGATGTCAGAACTCAATGTTATTAGTATCTCTCTGTTTGGTAACATCATAACCTCCCGGGATGAGAAGGTCACCCTGAAGGATAAGAAGGTCCGAACGTGTTGATCAAGTAGAGAGAGAGAGAGAGAGAGATCACTAGTTTGTATTTATAGGCTCAATGGAGATTCTCAAGTGCAAGGTCATAGGTATACCAAACTCACCTACCATATACATTAACTTTTAGAACAAAAATAATTACTTTTATACTAAAATTGTGTTGGCTGCATAAACTTTGTTACAGTCATTCTGAATACTATACACCTAACGGACACTTCCCGAATGTTTTGGGCTTTAAAAGAAGCTGAGTTTTTTCAAGATGAAAAAGAGGATTGTAACTCAAAATATTTGTTAAAGCATACAATCAAAATGCTTGCCAGAATATACAACATAACTGAATGTACTTTCCCTATCAATATTCATATAATCGATATTCATGTACATGTAAAAATATTAAGTGAATTAAAAGTACCTTCAATTGAGCCTAAATGGTTTAAAGCCCCACTTTCAACAGATCCCAAACACAACAAATGTACTTTCCCTATCAACCCTGCCAAAAAAGAACCTAACATCAGATTGGAATTGGATTGAAAATATTCAGAATCTAAGAACATCATAAGCTGTAGCATGATTTGCAAAGCAACTCCAAAAAAAAAATGGCCAAGCATGACCCAGAAATAGTAACTTGGAAAGTTGCCCTACGTTTATAAAACTTTGAAATGCATGTATGGGCACAACGCCGGACAGTTGCCAAAAAACCAATTAGTGCTGAACCATGTATATACCAAGAGTCATCACCACCTATTCTAGCAATTCGGACAAACAGTGCATATGTATGTGTGTGCGCACGCATATGTGTTTTTGTGTGAGTGTTTCAGTATCTAAAGCAGTAAGCCAATGTTGATATGATTTTAACTGATAAGACTTCTCTGAGAAATCCTATACTCTAACTAAAACAAACCACCTCTATAAAGCTCTCTCATCCTTTTCTAGCTCATATGCCTTAACCGAACGAGATCCAATGGCCAGTAATGGCCACTGCCCCCTACAACCTTTCACCACTACAAGACCACATCGCAAAAATCTAATAGCTACACCTTCAGGTAATAATCCTACAGAGACAAAAAACAGAGCATGCAACGAGAACAAATCTTCTTGTCAAAGTCCTCACAATCCCAAGATACATCTTAATCTGAACTATACCAACAATGAAAATTTTATAGTGGTTGTTTGTTATCCCTTGTTAAGACATTAACACCATCACTTTGATAAACAGCAAAAATCTCTTCTTACGAGCAACATCCAGTGAGCCTATTTTCAAAAACGCTGGATGTTTACAACAAATCACGATTTGTATAAACAAATTATACAAGACAAGAGCTGTGCACTTGGCTGCTCTTATCCTCTGGTGGGTTACTTGAACCACTTTCTCTTTAGCGAAACACTAGGACCACTCATGTACCTTCAAGAGTCCATACACAAACAGGCATGTATAACTAAAATGATTCATCAAAGAATGCAGACACGAATAATATACAAAGGCCGCCGGAGGAGAGAAAAGCCATTCGTCGAAGATATAGAAAAATGATAATAGGAAAGTATACTGGTGTTCACTTCACAGCATTAGTATGTATATAATTAATGGTGTTCACTTCACAGCATTGGTTTTGGTGGTGGTATTAATGGTGAATCAGGAGTAATAAGATCTAGAACATTCAGGAGATAACAAGTTCATTACACATATAAGGAGTAACATTAAAACCTGTGCTTGAACCCTGTTCCTGTGTCGCTATTAGGTTCCTTCATGTAAGTAATAAATTAGTTGAAGCTTAATCATTAAATATGTGAACAAGGTCATGGGTATACCAAACTCACCTACCAGATACGTTAACTTTCAGAACACAACACAATTACTTTAAAACTAAAATTGTGTTAGCTGCATAAACCTTGTGATAGTAATTCTGAAGTATGGAATGTGCAGCCTTAGGGTCCTAAGCTAATTTTGCACTCTTTCCTCTCAAATGTATATTCACAGTCCCTAGAGTCCATGAATTTCCCCCACTTACTGGGGCACTTTGGTTCTTTCTATCTCATTGTACTTATCAAAATAGTATGTGATCCAAAACATATAACTAATTGGCATCAAGTATCAAAAATCAGTTCTCTAATTGAAAGTCAATTGGACCATTTAACCTAAGAATTTCAGTTCATTTTATACTTAGAAAAGTTGCTCCACTTTCTCCACATGTCAAAACAAAACATGCTCAGGAAACAATTTTGGCTTATGTAATGAGGAATGTTCGTGTGTAAACTTAGATTGACACTCTAAGCAAGAAAATCGCAAGCATGTAGCTAATACTATGAAATTAAGTCGCCATTTCTATGGAATGAAATTTGAAATATGCGCACATTAGTAGAAAGAGAGAAACACATATTATAGACTTTAAACATACAATATTAAGGCAGCTAGTACTATAATCAATTGACATCTAATATCAATAATCAGATTGCTAACTGAAAGTAAGTTGGCATCAAGTATAAAACATAGGTTTTCTAATGGGTATTCATGTACGTGTAAGAAATAGTAAGTGAATTAAAAGTACCTTCAGTTGAGCCTAAATAGTACAAAGCCCCACTTTCAACGGATCCCAAATACACCAACGTATTTTCCCTTATCAAGCGCTGCCACAAAAGAACCTAACATCATAACTGAAATAGGACTGAAAATGACAAAGAGAAAATAATAAAACAAAATGTATTTGAGTACAAGGGTCAGGCCGTCGACCTAAGACTAATTATAGCCTGACCAGCTGCTATTTTTGCCAATCCATGCCTAACACATCAACGCCCTCATGCAAACCCACAATATATCAAATGGCACACACATCATTCCCAACAGATTTTTCCCCTCTCCCTTACACATCTACAAACACCAAAAAATTCACGCACTCTCGCTGCCACTAGGCAGCCCTTTCTCACACCCACATCACCATTCCACCCTCACATCTCACACACAAAACACCACGCACCTGCTGCCGCACGGCAGCTTCCCTTCACCCATCAACACCCCGCATTATACATACAATCACCAAAACACTCACACAGTACACAGCAAGTTCCCCCCTTTCCCCTTACACACACAACACACTTTTTATGCCCAAGCACACACACACTAACACAGCAGCAGCAACCCCTCACTGCTGCTGTTTTCCCCCTTCCTTTTATCCCATTTCATACACACAAAACACCACAAAGACACCCACACAGTACTTCCCTACGACAGTCTCCCTTCCCCTTCCATTTTCACCTCTACACACACACAAACACCCGCATAGCATCACCTTTTGCAAGTCGAATAACTCATAACTGAAAAAAAAAAAGATACATAAGAATACATATACGCAATGTAAATCAGCAACAAAGCCAAAAATGAAAGGATATAATTGTCAGGGTAAAAAAGTGATTATGGCTAAAATCACTGGAGCTTTGATCAGACACCTCATACTAATACACTTTTGGCTTCCAACGAGAAAAAAGTCTAATCATGCCTTATGGAATTCAAGCAGACATCACTTCTGGTGCTCTTCTTCCTTAGCCTTTATTGTCTAGACACAATCCATATTATTGGTACTCATATGACCTATCATACCTTGTTACAAGGCATTAATGTTGCTTTTTATAGAAAGAAAACAAACAACATCTACCAGAATCATTAAAGTGGTGCAACATTCTTTATTGCGGATAAATGCCTTTGAAATATGATGATACACACTAACTTCAGATTCCAAGTTCACACAGTCATGAAAAACTGCAATCACGTAAAAAAAATTCACCAAACCCATCACATCAATGACTCCATAATTACATAACCCGGAGTTTTAACCAGCTAATAAGACAATCTAGACTTTAACAAGACTTTTTTGAATAATCTTAGCTAGACTCTTTTGCCACACAACTGAGGGCACCAATTTTAAGTACTGAAGCAACTCTGAACCTGTTCTGATGGTGATTGCCCGCTGAGATCGCTCGATGCCTATTAAGATGCTATCAAGGGCTCACTACTAAAAGCAGCCTCATTTCAAATTGTTTTTAAGCTATACTGTTACACAACTTGATAAATGAGATGTAATGATGTGGGTTCATGTCAGCAGTGTCACATAGTGGTATGCATCTGGAACGTCTCTAAAGCACAAGAGAAAGATGTTGCTGCCTACTCCCAGTCATTATTTTCACACGAAAAAACCGTGATGGACCTTCTTCACCACAATTATACGTCAACTATCTCGATAGTAATCCTGGAGCTCATATGGCAATATTTATTACCATTTTGGATCCATACCATAGCTTGAAATACTATAACTTTTGCATGGCCAGTGTTCACAGTTCTCCAAGAAAAAGGATCTTCCTCCACATTCTATATCTAACTCCCTCACCCCACTAAAAGAAATGACCTTCCGTTTTTTCTCGTATCCCAAGACTAGTCAATAATCAAGCAATTGATAGGATCAGTGCCTAAAAGCACCCAATAAATATACCAACACAAACTAAAAGAATAGAATAAGAATAAGAAAATAGTTGATGGCGGCAGAACCATATTATATGTCGTATGAGGCAAAAAGTTAGGGGGAAAAACTGCAAGTGGATGTCACTCCATTGTCTCTTTGCATCACTACCGAAGGTACAATGCATACTGGAAGTAATTGAATGATGAAAATTTTATCTAATGGCAGAAAATGATAAAAAGCACTCTCTAGGCTATCTAAATGCTACTCATGGAGCGTGATAATGGAGCTACTTGTGAGGTTATGACAAATACTACTTCAGGAACATGAAAATGAAGCCACTCATGGGGATATGAAGAATGATACTTATGAAGCATGATAATGGAGCCACTCCAGAGCTACACACATGCTACTCATAGAGCCAATCAGACAAGAAAACCAAATGAAGGCAAATAAAGATGTAGCAATATATGCTCCATCTTGTGTGAAGTATGAACCACATTACACAAGGTGCGTTATGATAACATCGAACCGATGAACCGGGCAGAAAATGAGACAATAGAGATTCAAGGACCCCAAATACACCTCATTGTGCCAAAAAATTTCAAGCTCAGTATCCGGTACTTATTATAGTGCAACCAAAACTCTATTTTCTTGAAGTGATCTCCCATCACAGCAATGACTCCATAATTACCTTTAACAAGACTTTTCTGAAAAATCTTAGCTAGACTCTATTAATGCAAATGTGAAAAGGCTTGGATTTTAGGCACAAAACTTTGTAATTGACTCATATTCTAATTATTCCAAACCATCAATTAGCTTTTCTACCAAATAACTGAATCTAGGGTTCAACCTAGCATCAAAATCGTGTATGGTGTAAACCCAAATAAAAAGAAATGGTATAATTGTTTCACCGTACATTGTGTTGCGCAAAATGGATTGTAGAAGAATGTACAGAATGATGTGAGTGATCGACAAAAGAAAAGAAAAGAAGATCTTCAGTATGGTGTGAGTGATCGACCAAAAAGAGTGAGAAGAATGTCATACCTAGAAGTCGATTTTCACCGAAATTCCAATTGCCCGCAAAATCTCATTCGACATGTTTTGTGCAATTCCAATTGCCAAAAATCTGCCCGCGAAGTTCTCCCGCCTGATCGTCGACCCCTATTCCGACGGTAATCAGCCGTGGGTTTTGCGTTTGCGAGATGCAATCTCCAATGATGTACGGCTGTTCCTGATTTTCCACCCAATTCCCACGGTAAGCTCCATTGCAATTGCGTTTCAATTTCGAGCAGCACCATCGGCCACGGTTCAATATTAACCGTAGGTCTAAGTGGACTTGTACCTACGGTTCCTTGTATACCGTAGATTCTTTTGCCACCGTAGAGTAGTTTTGTTGTAGTGCTTAGGATTAGTTTTAATTGGGAAAAAAGAGTTTTTTGCTTGGAAATATCTCAAAAAGTGGCCCAGACAAAATAAAATAGGGCTAATTACACATATGTCCCTAAGGTTAGGGGGTAATTACAGTCAAGGACACAAAGTTTCAAAATGTAACATTCCGTGACCAAACGTGTTTCAAATGTATCAGTCGTGTCCATCCGTCAGGGTTCCGTCCAAAAAGTGTATTTTTTTGCTGATGTCATCCATGCGTATTTTCTAAATGTCAATACTACCCTTATACCACATATTTACATATACACTGTATAAAAATTAAAAACTCTAATTTACAAAATTAGGGTTTAAAACCTAATACCAAATTAGTGTTTCAAAACCTAATTTTCTTTAAAACCCTGAAATTAAGAGGATTCCAAATCCTGATTTAAAAGTTAGGGTTTCAAAATCCAACCCTAATTTGAAAATTAGGGTTTGAAACCTTCAAATTAGGGTTTTAAAACCCTAATTTTCAAATTAGGGTTGGGAAACTTAATTTGGTCTCAGATCTGAACCCCATGCCGCCGGTAACCCCGGTCCCCTCCTTCGACCCATGTCGCCGGTAACCCAAGCCCCCTCCTTCGCCCCACACTGCCTACAGCCCAAGCCCCTTCCCTCATCTCAGTCCACATTGCCAGCCCCCTCCCTCATGATCGTCGCGATTTTTGCCAGGTTACAGATGCGACGAGATTTCATCTCGTGATCTTCAAGATGCGACGGAGAGATTGATGTCCAATCGTAGAACTGCTAGTGCTTATCCAGCTGGGCTGATGGGGTGGAGGAGTCAGGCAGAGCTCAGGCTGACGGGGTGGAAGAGTTTCAGTCGAACGAGACAGATCTCCCTCTTGCTCTCATCCTTGCCAGATCTGTTCTCGGCCGTTCGATTGGGCGAGGTGGGCGACACCAACGGCATAAGAGAGGCATCACGATTTTCAGTCCATCGAAGGGCTGATCTTCACACCTGCTTTTTGCCACCGGCAACGGCGAGCCCGCACCCCTGCCTCATGGCGATGATTTTGAAGCAGATAAAGAACAAGCAAGAGACGTCGTCTCGGAGATTCTTCAACAATTTGGGGCGTGGGGGGTGACCGGGGGAGGGAGGGCTAGGGGGACCGCGAAGGGCAGGGGTGTGGGTGGCGGTGAAGTGGATGGGGAAAGGGTGGGGGAAGAGAGAGAGAGAAAAAAAATTAAGGTTTTTCTTTTCTAAAAAGAGACAATGGCATTTTAAAAATAACTTTCTAACATAAGGGCAATGAAGTCATTTTGTTAAAACCGTTAGAATTTTTAGGGTTCCGTTTGTCATCGGACATAAGTGTTACATTTTGAAACTTTGTGTCCTCGCGTGTAATTACCCCCAAACCTCAGGGACATAGGTGTAATTAGCCCAATAAAATAAAATCACCTAAAAAGATATGCAAGTGAAAAGTTATGGGGTAGGGAAGTTTGTAGATCTCATTATATATACCTTCTGAATGGATGACCCAAATTGTCGAGTAGCTCAGTGGCCTGAAGACCTCACTTTCAAGCTTGGGAATAGGCATTAGACTCCCCTTTGACAGCAATTCTCTTCATCTTTCTCATAAAGGGGCAAAGCAATGGACCACATAAGCACTAGGACTACAAGCCGCCCCTCGGCTCGACCATCTACCGAGCCTGTTTGCTCAAGCATTCCAGAGCCAAACTCACTCAAAAGCACCCAATGTGCTCAGTCTGTCTCCGAGCAACAACAAGACTGCCCCAAGAAGAAACCAGGCCTAACTTAGAAGCCCACTTACGGTCTCTGTCTGTATCCGAGAAACAACAAGTCTACCCCCAAGAAGAAGCCTGATCTAACTTAGAAGCCCACTTACGATCTCAGTCTCTCTCATCTCTGAGAGAGGCAAAATGAGAGAATCCATCCCCTCTATCCAACCTTCTCTCTCCTCCTCATCCCGTGTAAGTTTCCGTCAGCACTGTAACGCCCCGAACCCGAGGGTCCGAACACGTCCTTAAACCATAACTCATTCATGTCCAAAACATAACAACCTTAATAGTAGAGCAGAGCATCTAAAATATCACAAACAAAATGATTTGTATCTCAAAACTTAACTCTTAAAAATAATCCAAAACTTTATTACAAATCTCTCAAACTAAATGTCTGAACCCAAAGGAAAATAAATCAACTAACCAATTTTTCGTCTAAAGAAATCATAAGCTCTATCATCAATATAAAAAATCATAACAATTCCAACCGCTGTACTAATATTTCGCCCTTCGTGTTACTTTTAGTCTGGAAGGGAAAGGAAATGAAAAACAAAGGGGTGAGCATGAATTGTCCAATAAAAGTTTTTATACACAGAGGGCCAAAACGGATACGAAACATGAGTTATCGAGTAGAGCCAATAAATAGAAATTTAGATAACTCAGTCAAATTTCACAAACGAATACGAAAGTGACCGAAAGAAGGTTACCAAAAATGAATAACAAATATGAGTTATCGAATAGAACCAATAAATAAGAATTCAGATAACTCAATCGAATTTCACAAGCGAATAACAGAAGCGACCGAAAAATGGGTTAAATAACCAATAAGTTGAATATCGATTCACAAACGAATAACAAATCAACCCAATAAGTTGGGGGTTGTTTCGTTTTACACGTTTGAAGCAAATCTGGGTAAAGTGTCATCATGGAAATTTATAAAAATAAAATGTCAAGAACCAATAGAAAAGAGACACGTGGCGTTGGATCTTTGAAAGACAACCATTTTGGCCATGAATAGAGAACGGCGTGGAGTACTAATTAATTGCGAAGGACCTTTTACGATATAACGAACAAAGATTTTTATAAATCACATGGGAACTGTCTTTAATGCAAATTATTATAAGACAGTGAAACAAGATCATTGAGAACGTTACAAAAAGCGTAATGATCAATAATAGGCTCGGAAGCAAATTCAATTTTGAAATCAAACGAAGACGCAAATATTCTTGTGTATGAAACGAAAATATGGCGTAAAAACCGTTACCTCAAAGTAACGAATCTAACGTCAAAAAATTCCTCTTGATCTTAGACCCATTCCAACCTTTTTGCTTGAATACCCAATAGAATGCACTTGCTTTTTTCTCTTTTCTCTCCTTTGTCTTTAAAAAATAAGAAGACTCTTACGACTCTTCATGTCTTCTTCCTACTTATATAGTTTGCTAATCAAATTCTAATGTGACTTGAAATCCCAAATCCTAGTGTACTTATAACACAACAAAAAAGTCCTTATTACTAGTGTAATTATATCACAAGTAAAAGTCCTTACTAATTTTATCACAATACGAATTAAAATCCTTATCCAAGTCTAAATCTCTTTTTCTTCTTCGTTGTTCAAATAATATCTAATCTAATCACATTAGCCACTAAGACTATTAATTATGTCATTAAAAGGGCTTCAAGAAAATTCTCTATGGTCCATTCATTAATCCAAAATCAGTATAATTATTAAATTATTACCTAAACAAGTTGCCGAAAATTCGGGATATTACATTCTCCCCCCTAAAAACAATTCCGTCCCCGGGATTGAACTTACCTTAATTATCAAAGAAAATTGAGGATGCTTTTCCCGTATAACTTCCTCGAGTTCCCAAGTAGCTTTCCTTTCAAAGTGGTTACGCCATAACACCTTTACAAAAGCCATCGTCTTATAGCCCATCTCACGTTCATCACGTTCCAAAATGCGTTCAAGTTGCTCCTCATAGGATAGATCGTGCTTAACTTTGATATGCTCGAATTCAATAACATAAGAGGGGTCAAAGACATACTTCCTCAAGGTCGAAACATCAATGACATTATGTATGTTTGACAAAGTCGAAGGTAAAGCTAGACAATACGCAAATGTACCAACTCGCTCCAAGATCTCAAATTCGAGTTCACGATGCCTCATGTCCGCATAACTCTTCTGTCGACTTTGTGCAGCCTTAAGCTTGTCTCTAATTATTTGAATTTTGTCCACAGGAATCTGAACAAGTTCTGGACCTATCATTTTCCTTTCTCCAATCTCGCTCCAACATATAGGTGATCGACACTTTCTGCCATAGAGAGCCTCAAATGGTGCCATCTGAATGCTAGCATGATAACTATTATTATAAGAAAACTCAATCAATGGTAAGTGACTGTCCTAATTAGCTCAAGAAGTCAAAACACAACGTCGAAGCATATCCTCCAATGTCTGAATAGTCCATTCAGATTGTCCATCTGTCTGTGGATGAAATGCTGCGTTAAGATTCATCCTGAGCAAACCATTCCAAAGACATGAAGTAAATCTCGGGTCTTTGTCTGATATAATGGACAAGGCACTACATGCAATCTAAGAATCTCTCTCTTTAAGTCCGAGTTTATAGGAACACATAATCTAGTACCCATACGAAGAACACCCTCATTATCCAGTCTGAAGTCAGTATAACCACCTTCTTTAACTCTATCATTAATCTTGATTGCTTCAGGATCTGACTCTTGAGCCACCTTAACTTTCTCTATCAATGATGGTTGGACTTTCAAATGTGCGAAATAGCCAAAAAATTTAGGAAATCTTACCTCAATTTCTAGCTTCTTGCCTTCTAATATGAGTCATTATATTCCTCCCCCTTTGAACGGAATTTCAACCTTGAAGTATTTATAACTTATCTAGCATACAAAACGCATTAAGCTAAACTACGCCACTCAAAATTCAATAATTGAAATCAATCTCTAATCCATCATGCATCCACTATGCTACTCTGATAATACACCAAGCCATATGCTTTGCACAATCTACATAATATTAACACGCTTTACTTCAAGCCTAACAAGTACTAAATACTTATCACATATGACTTGACTCTACGAGATCCAAACCTTGAGTTCTAATTTCCGTTCTCATCATCACCTTAACCATATACTAGTATCTAGGTGATGTAATCTACACTCATAAAAAGCCACAATTTGAGTCATCTCAATATTCTCTTAATGAAATTTTGCTAACAACTCAGATTAACTACATATTAAAGCTACCAAGTTATAAACACGCTTCCAGCCTAATACATCAACCATCCTATCAACCTTACAGGCATAATAATACTTACTCTAATTGCCAACATCAAATTTCAGTCTTACACCCATAAACATCTTATTACTTCAAAAACATTGTTACTCAAGACAGCACCAAGCTCAATCTTTCTATTAGTACTCCATTAACTGCCAAGACCACAAGCTCACTGTCTAACGCCCAATTTAAAATGTTACGATGCAATGTCTACGAATTTTACTAACCAGAATCATGAGGTCACCGAATGATAATTATTTTCTCCATCTATTATTATTTTGACATCAAAATTAAAACGGGCTCCATCGAACAACCTTCGAAGTATACCACTTTGACTTAGCTAATATGGATAATTAATTCTAGATGCACTTACACATCACACCAAAGACCACCATACTTTTGCTGCGCACTTTGATACCTCGTAGCAAACCACCTCAAACTATTATCAAATCCATCACAGATAAAACTATTACTTTAAAAGTACCCAAAATATAATTACACACATCTATCACTTGTATCTTTCGATCACAACCCAACTCATAGCTACTAGTTGTTAAAATTATTCACCATAAGATCATGATCTTATCCTTTAACCATCCTCTTTTTCTAAAGCAATCTGTCTTAGCATGATTGGAAAACAATCAGTTCATACCCAAAATTATATCGAATTGTTTCATATCCAGAAAAATTGAGTCAATTGTCAAATCTCTATCATCGATACTAATGGAGCAAGAAGTATAAACCATACGGCCACCATAGGATTTTCGGTAGGGGATATCCATATTCAGCTGTGGTTTCAAGTTTCTAGATCTAACACTTAGATACTCACAAAGGATATTGAAACAAATGGCTAAAGTGACACCAAGATATAGTAATGCCAATGCCTTCTTTCAAATTCACCACTAAAATATCTGTCATCATATCGCTTGTATCTTGAAATCACAATCTTTTCCATATATAGCTACCATTTGATAGAGCTACTCGTATACATCAAAATATCATAGTTTTATGCTTCTATCATCCTCTTTGGTTAAATACTTGAATTCCAAAGACAAGTAACATTAGTTCTACTACTACGTACTCGATCCAAATCCTAAGCTTTATGCCCAAGTCTCAATCTTATGCTCCAATATGAAATAAGTTCTCAAAACTTAATCCACCTTTTCAAGTTCTAATCTCGAACACATATATCTTAGGCTTAGGAGTCTAAAGAATCTCAAAACTAAGCTCTGATACCATTCTGTAACGCCCCGAACCCGAGGGTCTGAGCACGTCCTTAAACCATAACTCAATCCTGTCCAAAACATAACAACCTTAATGGCAGAGCAGAGCATCTAAAATACCACAAACAAAATGATTTGTATCTCAAAACTTAACTCCCAAAAATAATCCAAAACTTTATTACAAATCTCTCAGATTAAATATCTGAACCCAAAGAAAAATAAATCAACTAACTGATTTTTGTCTAAAGAAATCATAAGCTCTATTCTCAATATAAAAACCAGAGCAATTCCAACCGCTGTACTAATATCTCACCCTTCGTGCTATTTTCGGTTTGGAAGGGAAAGGAAACGAAAAACAAAAGGGTGAGCACAAATTGCCCAATAAAAGTTTTACACACAGATGGCCAAAACGGATACGAAACATGAGTTATCGAGTAGAGCCAATAAATAAAAATTTAGATTACTCAGTCAAATTTCACAAACGAATACGAAAGTGACCAAAAGAAGGTTACCAAAAATGAATAACAAATATGAGTTATCGAACAAAACCAATAAATAACAATTCAGATAACCAATAAATAAGAATTCAGATAACTCAACTTATTGGGTTAAATAGCCAATAAGTTGAATATCAATTCACAAACGAATAACAAATCAACCCAAAAAAGGGTTATATAACCAATAAGTCGAATATCAAAATATATTTACCAAAACTTGTGGGTGTCACATACACAAATTGCTTATTATTAAGTATCACAAATCATGGTTATACCATGTCGAATATCGCAACCGACACATCACAAATAAGTCACGATAATTAAAAGTGACTTTTGAACACAAATATCACCCATAAAGTAATTTGAAAAATATAGCGAATATTCATTCGAAGGCCAAAAATAGTCATTGTAGACTCAAACCGAAGAGAACAAAAATACGAGTTCAACAAAATGAGAATTAATTCCATCGGAGGTCGGATGAAAGAGATATCGTCGAAAGAAAGTTTTTGGTGAAAACTTAAAAGCACGAAAATTGAGAGAATTAAAGAAGATTATCAATAACCAAAGGGCCACCAAAAACGTGACATGTGGCAGAAAGGTGGGGGTTGTTTCGTTTTACACGGTTGAAGCAAATCTGGGTAAAGTGCCATCATTGAAATTTATAAAATAAAATGTCAAGAACCAATAGAAAAGAGACACGTGGCCTTGGATCTTTGAAAGACAACCATTTTGGCCGTGAATAGAGAACGGCATGGAGTACTAATTAATTGCGAATGACCTTTTACGATATAACGAATAAAGATTTTTATAAATCACATGAGAACTGTCTTTAATGCAAATTATAAGACAGTGAAACAAGATCATTGATAACATTACAAAAAGCGTAATAATCAATAATAGGCAATTCAATTTTGAAATCAAACGAAGATACAAAGATTCTCGTGTATGAAATGAAAAGACGGTGTAAAAACCCTTACCTCAAAGTAACGAATCTAACGTAAAAAATTTCCTCTTGATCTTAGACCAATTCCAACCTTTTTGTTTGAATACCCAATAGAATGCACTTGCTCTTTTCTCTCTTCTCTCCTTTATCTCTAAAAAATAAGAAGACTCTTATGACTCTTCATGTCTTCTGCCTCCTTATATAGTTTGCTGATTCAATTCTAATGTGACTTGAAATCCCAAATCCTAGTGTACTTATAACACAACAAAAAAGTCCTTATTACTAGTGTAATTATATCACAAGTAAAAGTCCTTACTCATTTTATCACAATACGAATAAAAATCCTAATCCAAGTCGAAATCTCTTTTTCTTCTAATCACATTAGCCACTAAGACTATTAATTATGTCATTAAAAGGACTCCAAGAAAATTCTCCATGTTCCATTCATTAATCCAAAATCAGTATAATTATTAAATTATTACCTACACAAGTTGCCAAAAATTCAGGATATTACAAGCACCACCGGCGTTCCCAGCCTGTGGTAACAATTAGTGGCCTCAATTTGGGTTTGTGCGATATTCGGGTGGTAAGGGTACTGGGTATTTCGTTGTGGCTGGTGGTCCAATTTAAAGATCCGTTGTAGATCTGAGGCTTCGAAGGAAGGGTAAGTTGTCTGATTCCATAGGCTACATCTTGATTGGCTTGCAGTGTGTTATGATTTGGGTGATTTTGCCATTCGCTTGTCGTTTTGCCGCGGGTTAGAGAAGACAGGGGAGTCTAGGTATAGGTCCTTTCTTCTAGAGTTTATTTTCCATGTTCCCCCTAGTTGATCCCCCTCCCTAGATCTATAAAGATGTGTTGATTGTTTTCTTGTAGTGTGGTTCTGCGTCTATGTTTTTCATTTGATTAAGCTTGGTTTAACCATTATGGAGTCACAGTGTTGCAGCTTTGCGGAGAGTTGTATACAGATTGTAACAGGTTGTGGGTGATCCTTGTTTGCCATTGGTGAGGGTGGTATTTTCTACTGTGTCAAGGTGGTCACCGGTGGTTGTGAGGGGATATCGTCGGTCTTTAGCTCCTATTTCTTATTGGGTTGGAAGGTTTTTGTTTGGTTTTGGTTGATGTTCCATGGGATCAACGGCGACGTGTTGGTCGGAGATGGTGATTTCCCGGTGTCGGAGTGGGTCACGGAGGTCGAGGACACACGACATCGGCACAGAGAGCACTGGGAATGTGGCTAGCAGTTTGTTGGAGTCTTTTAATTGGTTGTCTTTTTTTTCATTATTATCTAGTTCTTTTTTGTTTTTATCTATTCTAGGTTTTGTGATTGGTCTTTATCTTGTATTTAGCTGCTTTTATTTATCTGTTTTTGTGCACATGCACAAAAAAAAAATTAGTTGAGTTACTGTTTGTTGTATATTTTTATAGTAATGCCCATCGAATGGGGATGTCATCTGTCTGTTTTTTACTTGTCTTTTGTCATGTGTTTTTAATCCACCCTATTTAATCTTCGTATATATTTGTACTCTTCACTCAAAAAAAGGAGCTTAGAAGTCCACCTCTGTGGAGACCTCGCCCAGCAGGCTCACCTCAAGTAGATAGTCCTCTACTAAGGCCTTTTTGGCTAGTACAATATAGCAAAGATATAAGACCTTATTTGTTTCGTGGCAAATGCTTCACTGAAAACGCTTGCGGGAAAATGCATTTTGAAAAATAGCAGGTTCTTGAATACATTTTCATGAATTTCATTTTCTGCCGTTTGGGAGACACAAAAAAATTATAAAACTGCTTGTGATCTTATACCAAAAATTAAATATAGATTTAAAACAGTATAAACACAACAAAATCATCAAAATGGTCAGCAAACAATATGACAACCTTGTCCGAGTATGACGAAAAAATTAAGTACATTAAAATGTTATTGTAGATGGGCAGGCCCAGCCCGGGCCCAGCGGGCCAAGAGTGGAAAAGGGCTTGGGCCTGGCCATTATGGTGGGAAAACGGACAGGGGCGGGCAGGCCAGAGAAGAGGGGAAACTAGGCCCAGTCCAAGCCCTGGCCCTAGGCCCAATATTTAGCGTAGGGCTTGGACCGGGCCTGGGCCCAACCTGTGTTTTTTTTTTTGTTAATCAAAGTAAAGATTTTAATTGCGGTATTTCCTTGTTATTATGTAAGCAAATTGTAACGTAGTAATATGTGTATACATATTACCATATATATGTGTATACAAGCAAGAAAAATAACTAAAAATACCCTAGACACGCACACATATATGTAGTAATATGTGTGTACACAATAATCTTTCTAGCATTCAAATATTCAAATTGATAGAGTTAAATTGAAGATAAATGTAACGACCCGGTCCATGGCTCCACCACAGGGCAATGCCTCCCTCAAAAGGGCTAGCCAAGTAGGTACTTATGAGTTCCTTGGCAAGGTCTTATAAGGGTCATCTCATACTACTCCACATCCGATGTGGGATATTACAATAAATGTGTTCATAGGCCCTCGCCCTCTTCCTTATATCCGGGCTTGGGACCGGTTGCTTGTAAACAAATAGGCGAAGTTACCTATTTTTTTATATATATGAAAAAATATATATCCTGCTTGTAAAAACTTATATATATATATATATATATATATATATATATATATATAAAAAACTATATTTGTGGAAACTTTTATTCTTAAAACTTGAGAAAAGAAAAATAAAAAGAAATTACCTAATCATCTGGAAGTACTTCAACATCCGAGTCACTGCTCTTCCTATCATCAATCGGTTTATCTTACTCGTGGTATTTCGCATCAAGATAATCCTTCCAACATACACATAGCTCGAGCGACTCTGGGTTAAGACGACTCCTCTTTCATCCAAAACCCTTCCGCTCGCTAAAAATGCCGACTCTGAAGCAACCGTGGAGGCTTGCACCGGTAGTACATCCCGTGCAATTTGGGATAAAGTTTTATACATGTTTTGATTTTGTTTTAAAAATTTTAACAAATTAAAATTAACCTGTTCTTGCGTTGATAAATCAGAATAATGATCAGTATTGGAATATACACCAATCTCATTAAAAGAAGAAAAAGTAGACGAACCTGCCGAATTAGAAGTACCTTCACCTGGTAGTTGTCTTGCTACTAGATGTTCAAAGCCCTTAAGGTATGGCGCATAATACCTCTCAGCAGTCGATGATGAAGCTCGCCCGCGCACGTCAGCAGAATTACGATAGAGGTTGAACAGTTCTTCAATGTCTTGCTCACTTTCGCTGTGAGTTCGGTTGTGTCCTCTACTGGGTAGCACATTAATCTCGATATCTCTTGTATCGAGAGGTTCACGCCATGCAACTTTAACCTAGGATCTAAACAAGTAGCCACACAAAAACAACAGGCAGTTCACTCCAATATTTATTAAAATTTTTATCCATCACTTTTACTATTTCCTGAAAGGGTCCTATATATCTCCATTTTGTTAACATTGTAGCCATCTTGCAGAATTTCTATTACAGCGAGAGGAGAGGTGGGATAGTACGTACCAGACAATAAATTGGTAGACGTGTAAAATACCTCCAAAAATTCAGCTAGGTATGTAGCCATCTGCCATTCCTCTTGAGTTGGCAAGCCGGCTGGGAACGAGGTTAGTAGAAAATGCGTATAGACTTCTTTGTATGCCAGAATGTGTAAAAGCATATGGTATGTAGAGTTCCACCTATGGACCACATCTGTAACTGCTCTCCTGCGAGGCATATTATATTGAACACACAACGTTTTAAATTGTTGTGTTCTCGGATCGAACTATTAACATACGCTGTCATACCCCTCATTTTGAGAAGAATATCTCCTGCAGCAGCTAAACCATCTTGAACAATTAAATTAATTATATGACAAACACAACGAACATGAAATAATTACCAGAAAGTACAGGTTCGAGGCTCTCCTATAAAGCATCAACAAGAGTTGTATTGTTAGAAGCATTATCAAAACTAATACTCATAATCTTATTCTTTAATTTAAACGTGGTACATGCTTTAATATAATAGTAGCAATGTTCATTCCATCATGCGAAAAAGGAAAGAGTTCAAAAGCGATGATCTTCTCACTCATAATCCAATCTGATCAATCCAATGTGCCGTCACACAAGCATAACTAACAAAAGTAAACGGAGATTGCCAAATATCAGAAGTAAGACTAACTTTACCGTCAAAATTATCGAAATAATCGATCAGGCGTGCTTTAGCAGCATTAGACTGTCGGAGTGCATCGGATCTAGTTGTGTTTCTATGAACCTTTTTGTACAAAGGTTGAACGTATGTGTTCATATATCTAGAGTGCTTAGCATTATCGGCAAAAATAAAATCTTGTTCATCGTGAATAACAAATTCAGCGAGACCGTCTCTTTGCTCTCGCTGATTATAAACAAATAACTTACCGTCAAAAGATAACTGCGTTTGGGTAGGTTCGACGTGGCCTTTCGAGGTGCACACTGAGGGTAATGCCTGTTAAGATGTCCATTACCACTACCAGTAGAAAATAATTTAGCACAGTACTTACATCGAGCTTTTCGGATGCCGTCCACCATAACTTCATCAAAATGATTCCAACACTCGGCTTTCCTTTTTTTCATCACGACCGCTCATCGGGTTAACATTATGCCACGGAGTAGTAGCTTCGCCAACCGAGCTGCGTCCTTGACTATAATGCGGTATCTTGTGAAGGCGTGTATTCAAAATTGGAATGTTTTGATTGAACTCCAAATTGGCTTGGGTATCTATCATACAGCCTGTACTCATTCGTCCAGGAACGAATGGTTGTGGTGGTGCTTGGATTGGTGTTTGTGATGGCCACGGCGGTTGTGCTTTAGCTGGTGGTGATGTTTTTCGTGATGATGATCCACGCTTCAATTTCTTCTGTATTCTAGCCATATTTGACGCTAAACTTTTTTACTAGATTGAAAAATAAAACTAGAGAAGTAATAAGTAATTAGAAATAACAATTAAAAAGAATCAAAGAGTAACAAATAAATAAGATTAATTAGTAATTCAAAATTGGAGAAAGTTAGCAATTAAAAAGAATTTGATAATAGTAATTATGGATAATATCAGTTATATCCCTCAGTTTAGGATTAAATTACAGCCGATGACACATGTTTCCGTTTATATCAGTTATGTCCGTTGACCAGACAGAATACGAACGATGTTAAAATTTGGGATGAAAAGTCGTGATTGCCCTTCAGACTAAAATGAGAGGGAAATATGAAGGGGCACTGATCCCCACAACGGCCACCCAACTTCTCTCTTCATCGCTCTGTCTGTCTTCCTCACTTCTCACGCCTTGACTTCCCTCACCCAAAAAAACCCTACTTCCTCCGTTGCAACATAGACGACACTGGCATGATTGGAGTTGATTCTAACAAAAAAAGGTAAGTAACTCCTACGATCATCTTCTTACTGATTCCCAACTGCTTCATATCACTGTAGGTTTCTGTAGTTTTTGCTCTGTTTTGAAAAAAAATATGGTTGGAAGCAAAATATGTTTTAGGGACTCTGTAAACAAATGTAAGGGGTATTGTATTTCCTATAATTCTTTTTCTGTCATTCGTTTTTTGTCTTTGTAAGAAATTTGGGGGTTTTGTTTTCAGACTTAAGTCGATCAATACGTAAAATCAAGTTTTGGAGACCTCGTCACGTATATAGTGTAGGCCTTTATGGGTTCTGTGAATTATTTTCCACTTTCGCATATGCAACCTTGTAAGAAATTGAATTTTTGGGCATTTTTGAATTACGTTCAAAACCAGAGTTCTCTGTGTTGTTTGTATTTGAAATGGTAGTGAAATAATTTTTTGTTATTTTCCGTACTTAGGTTCCAAATGGCCCCTGTAATTCACGATCTGCTAGTCCACTATAAAAATGCAGATTACTACATTGGCAATGTTGATCCTACGAGGTACTCTTATTATGACTTGCTCAAAGATGTGTGTGACTTAGCTTTGCATGATAATCCTTGTAATGTTAATATGTTACTTGGTTTGAAGATAAAAGTACCTAGACAAAATAGCTTTTATCAGCTTGTTGATGATCATGATGTTATTAGCATGTTTAAGGTATATGAGACAGAGGATGTCATTGACGTGTATGTGACTGGGGTTGAGGCAGTACCTCAGATGGTTGTTAATCCATCTAATGTTGATCCCCCTATTGTTGATCTTCCTACTGGTGACCCGCCAAATGTAGAAACCCTTAATGTTGAGTCTGAGGAATCAATTTCTATTGATGAAGAGTATAATGAAGAAGAGCCAGTGAGGAGTGACCCTGATGTGTCTGATGACATGCCTGATTATAAGAGCTGTGATGATTGTGAACTACAGTTTTTAACTGAGTCTAGTATAGAGGGTGAAGTTAATGCAGTTAGAGGAAAGGCTTTTGTTAGACAGGCTGGGCAACCAATTGTGCTTGAATAGGGAATGTTGTTTGAGAATGTCACATAATTTAGGTGGGCTCTGAAAGACTTTGTAATTCAAGAGGGCTTGACTTTAGTGAGAGATAAAAGTGACAAGATTAGGGTCACTGCACATTGTGCTGCTGAGGGTTGCAATTGGAGGATTCATGCCTCTGTATGTACTGATGATGTAACTTTTAGGATTAGAAACCTTAACCCTGACCATGCACGTGTAAGATTAGAGAGGCAGTCAGAGGCTACCTCCCCTTGGATAGCCAAAAAGTTGGTGGATGTTCTTAGAGCTAATCCAGACATGAAATTCCCTGGCATGATTGCAGAGCTAAGGAAATTTGGTGTCACACCAAGTAGAATGCAACTTTATAGGGCTAGGCAGATAGCAAGGGATAAGATTGATGGTGGTCATGCTGAGTCTTATAACCTACTGCCAAAATATAAAGAGATGGTAAGAAGAACTAATCCTGCTGCAGTGATAGACATGAGTATAAGAGACCTAACCTGACAGGTAGTCCATTGTTCAAGAGGGTATTTGTGACATTTCCTGCTATGATAAATGGTTTTATGAAGGGGTGTAGACCATGGATTGGATTTGATGGCTGTCACTTAAAGGGTACCTATGGTGGTGTGTTGTTATCTGCTGTAGCCTTTGATGGAAACAATGGTTTGTTTCCTGTTGCATTTGCTGTAGTAGAAGGTGAAACAAAGGAAAATTGGGTTTTCTTCTTTGAACACCCTAAAAATCAGATTGGAGAAGGTAAAGAAGGTCAGCCATGTACCTTTATGTATGATAGGCAGAAGGGTCTTGGAGAGGCAATCACAATGGTGTTTCGTGATGTGTATAATAGGCATTGTGTAAGGCATATTTATGCTAATTTTAGGCAACAGTTTCCAGGACTTAGCTTGAAGATCAATTTTTGGAGGGCTGCTAGGGCATACAGTGGTCCTAATATCAGGTATGCCGTGCAAATAATCAAAGATGTCAATGAAGGAGCACATGAGTGGCTGTCCAGACTACCTATTTCTACATGGACAAGATTTGGTTTTGACCTTATGGTGAAGTGTGAAAGCATAACAAATAACATAAGCGAGTGTTTTAACAGTTGGGTGGGGATCTTAGATGCATGCCTGTTATGACCTTGATTGAGCAACTTAGGGTGAAGTTAATGACAAGATTTCATAAGAAGCATGATGAAGGAGTGATTGGGATAAGGATGTGGCACCAAAAGTTATATCCAAATTAAATGTCATGAAGGAAGCAAGTAGGAAGTGTAGTGTTCTGGTTGGTGGTGAGTTTGAGTTTCAGATAGAGGAATACAATTTGCACTACCGTGTGAATCTTCAGAAAAGAACATGTGACTGCAGGGTTTGGGATGTTAGTGGGATACCATGTAGACATGCTGTGGCTTGCATCACATTTAAGAGGGGAAGACTTGAGGACTATATGGATGATTACTTTCAGAAGAATATGTATATTCAAGCCTATGGTCAAATGATTCACCCTGTACCAGATAGTGCATTTTGGCCTCCACTAGATGTGCAGCCTTTTGTTGTCTTGCCACCACCACTAAGAAGACTCCCTGGAGGACCAAGGAAAAATAGGAGAAGGGATGTAGATGAAGCAATCAGTCAGAGCAGGTCAGCAAGGGGAAGGTGCACAACATGCAATGATTATAGACACAATAAGAGGACCTGCCAGAGGGCTCCGGTGAGGGGAAGAAGTAGAGGAAATGTAAGTAATTTCCCTTTTTTTCTTTTACTTTCTGACTCTAATTACTTTGGATTGTATATTTTTTATAGGCTGGTGGTGGAATCAGTCATGCTGTTGGTGAAAGGGCTACTGTTGGTGGAGTTAATGAACGTGCATGGGCAACTGTTGGTGAAGGGGCTACTGTTGGGGGTGTTGGAGAAGGGGCTACTGTGGTGGTGTTGGAGAAGGGGCCACTATTTGTGGTGATGGTGTTCATGGTGAAGGTGCAACTTTAAGGGGCAGAGGCAGGGGACTTACCAGAGGCAGAGGCAGATCACTTGCGAGGAGTAGAGGCAGAGGGGCTACTATGGTTAGTGAAGGGGCCGGTGGCGATGGTGTTCATGGGGCAGGGTTTGTTAATGATGGTGCAGCTTCAGGGGGCAGAGTCAGAGCACCTGCCAGGGGTCTGGGCAGAGGGGCTACTGTTGGTGAAGGGGCTGGTGGTGATGGTGCTCATGGGGCAAGGTCTGTTAATGATGTTGCTAGTTCAAGGGGAAAAGGAAGGGGCTTTAGAGTCAGAGGCAGAGGCACATGCACTCTAAATGTAAGTGTCTTATTGTAAGTGTGTGACTGTAAGTGCATAAATATAATTTTTTTTATTGTCATCTAATTTTTTTTTAATGTTCATAGACTGCTGGCACAAGTGGAGTGACTACTCGTTCTTCTTCGCGGGTTATAGTGGGACCAAATGCTATGCATATGGATACAAATGCAAAGAAGGCAACTGGTAGAGGGACTTAGTTTTGGGTTATAAGTTAGGTGACGGTAATATTTTGACAAAAAAAATGCAAAGAAGGCAATTGGTAGAGGGACTTAGTTTTGGGTTACAAGTTAAGTGATGGTAATATTTTGACAGAAAAATGCGTATTAAGGCAAGCTTTTGTATGTATATTAAGAACTTATAGTATGTATGGGTTAATAGACCTTCGGGTTGTAAGTTAAGTAATGACAATGACAATTGTATTAAGGCAAGCTTTTGTATGTATATTAAGAACTTATAGTATGTATGGGTTGATGGACCTTCGGGTTGTAAGTTAAGTAACGACAATGACAATTGTATTAAGGCAAGTTTTTGTATGTAAAAATAGCTGTTATGTCTTAGTGATAAGAATGACTTTGTGTATTCAATTTTAGATTTATCATGTATTTGTTGTGATGGTGAATTAATTCAACTGGTATGTAAAACATACTTACGAAGTATGAAGCAATGACAACAATGTAGCATATATTGGCAAGGTGATATAAACTTACTTAAAAACTGATACAACCTTACATAATTGATATAGGGGATAAATCACTTATATCCCTCAACCTTCATATAAACCATCAAATACATCTTAGAGTTCTTACATGACTATTTAAGTACAACAATAATTACAGACATTATACACATAAAAAACACCCTAGAACAAGACATTGTTGCAATCTGTAGCTGCTTTCAAGGTGCACAATCATCTGCTTCATAGCCCTTCCACTTTCCCTTAATGCAATCACCTCATGTTGTATATCCAGATTAACATGCCGTTGAATTTCATGCTGGGGAGCACATATTGCAGCACTCATAGGAAAGTTGGTTGGATGACACCAAGTCCACATTTTACATTTCTTCTGCGGGCATACATAATACAGCTTGTAGCGATTTTTCTCTGATTCTGAGACCTTTATAGCTGCTCTCAATCGACAGTCACAGTATTTGTTCTCATAATTCAACTCCGAAGCATTATAATACTGCTTGCTTTAGGCCGTGCTCGAGGAAGACATTGAATTGAATTGTGCCTTTGAAATTTGAAAAAAAAAAAACACCTTGTTCAATATAAAAGTTCATTGTGGCATTTCATCAAACACATAGCATACATACATTCAAATGCTCCTATTAACACGTCGTTAACCCAACTAAACCCCTCTATCATTCCACAATCACCCATTTCACAAATACAAAAGCAAACCCTCAAATCAAACCCCCAAATTAAGCCCTAAAAATTTAACTTAACCCAGTTACAAAATTCAACACTTACAAACTCTTTGCGGCACCCGTTCGTGCGTTTTTACCCAACTGCCTATGCCATTGTCGTTGCTCTCCTAAACTCTTTGCGGCACCCGTGCGTGCGTCTTCACCCAGCTGCCTACGCCATTGTCGTTGCCCACCTACGTCTCTCTGCCTTTGTTGCCTTTTATTTTGTCTCTTCTCAGAAAACACAATATGTCCCCTTTAAAGAAGCAACAAAAAAGAACGAAAGAAGAGAGAATGGCACTCAAATCTACAGGTCATAAGGGTAGTAATGCCATTTTTTAAATACAGTATTGCCACATCAGCAAAAAAATGTTTGTCAGGGCAACAGAACCCCAACGGTGGGCATATCTGATACATTATTACAACATTTAATGATAAAACTGAAAAATTTTCAAATCTATGTCTTTGACTGTAATTTACCCCTAAACTGAGGGATATAACTGATATTATCCCTAGTAATTAATAAATAAGAATTCACTAATTACTAATTAGTAAACAAAATAATTAGAGAATAACAAATGAATAAGAGGAGTAGCTCGTAAATAGAATTTAGCAAGAGTAGTAATTAGTAAAAAATAATAGTAATTAGCAAGAGTACTAATTAGTAACACAAGAGTAGTAATTAGCAAGAGTAGTAATTGAAGAGGGAAATAGTAGCAAAACTTGTAAAAATATAGACTGTTTAGATAAGAGAGAGTAAGAAGATTGGTGTGAAAATTTGAAAGAAAGGCGTGAATTTATAGATTTTTGAAAGTTCACAAAAGAACAAAATGTCCCTTAAACTAATCATTTATAGTTGTTGGGGAGGGTAAAAGTGTAAAAACTTTAAAAGAGTTGAAAAAATTAAGTTGGACCGAAATACCCTCCAAATTAGCCGTTATATTGATGTTGAGAGGGTAAAAGTGGAATTTAGGGAAATAATGGGGAATATGACTGTTGGGGGGAAAAGGGGGGGGGGGAATTCAATTTGAAAAACCGTGGGACCTGCCAGAAATGGGCTAGAAATGGACCACAAAACCGGGCCAAAAAAAGGCCGCATTCCGGCCAATTCGGGCCAGCCTGCTTTGGCGGGCCTGACCCGGGCTTTTTTCAGCAATTCTTTGGCCTGGTCCAAGCACAGGTCGAAGGCCCTAAAACTAATGGGCCGCTACTGTTCAACACAGGGTGGGGCCAGCCTGGGCCAAAAACAGGCTGGGTCGGGCCAGCCCGCGAGCCACCCGACCCTTTTGACATCTCTATTGTAGATGAGTATTGCACTTCAATACAGCAAGCAATACAACACTACAACATTATAATTTGTGTAATAAATTGTCATAAAGGTTAGAACAGTACAGTATATCAATCTCTCTCTGTCCCTAATTCCCCTATCTTCTCTTTAACACACCGTTGATTAATCTCCCAATTGTTTGGCCACATAAAAAAATCTCTCAGTTCTTCTACTTTTACCATTAATTCAAGCCAAAACCCGTCATGAAGAAACCATGGTGTTCTCAAAAGATCCAAGCAACCTCGTCTTTCCAAATCCTTCCCACGAAACCACCCATCTTGTGACCAACCACCACCTCCCAACCTCTACCAAGTTCAAGACCTTCGCTAATGTCTTCATTGTCAGTGTCAGTGTGCTCAGCCTCCCCTACGCCTTTCGCTGCACCTGCTGGCTTGACGACCTCCTTACCTCTTCTCCGTCGCTGCCCTCACCTACCATTACATGATGCTCCTGATTTACACACGCGGCCGCCTTCACCTCTCTCCACCCCAAACAATCCTCCTTCGACGACCTTGGCGCTACAATCTATAGCCCTCTTGGTCGCTTCTCCATCGATGCCATGATCGTTCTCTCCTAGACCATATTCTCCTTCAGGCACAAGATCTCATACTTGGCAGAAGTGAAATGTGGGAAAGCAAAAGTGACGGGAAAATGATTTTCCCTTTTTATTTTGGTAAAACATTTTTCCAAATTGTTCCTATATTTTACATGTATGTAAAACATTTTTCGTAAATAATTTTTCAATAAACACACCAAATACCAGAAAATACAAAAGTATTTTTCAAAAAAATATTTTCAGTGAAACAAATAAAGCCTAAGGGTGTGTTTGATAATGCTATTCAGCACTTAAAAGTGAAAATTTTTAGTGATGTCAAATTAAGTGCGTTTGGTAACACATTTTTTTACCACTTAAAATAATAAGTGATAGGTTAATTGAAGACCAATATTTTAAATCACCCATATTGACTTAACACTTATCATTGAACACGGTCAATGATTTGGGATTAAAACATTTTGCCAATAAAGGACAGATTTGTCTCAGCTGCCTCTTCGTCCTGAACGTCTTCACCTACTCTTGCCGCTGCCGTTTCTTCTTCTTCTTCTTCTTCCCTATTGATTCGTTGCCTCTTCTTCTCTTTTCACAGTACTAGAGGTGCATGATTTCATGGTGTTTCATTACATGGGTGTCGCTTGATTGGTGAACGTAATTAGGGCCTTTTTTCCCAATTCTGTATTTTCTGATGTTGGATTCATTTTCCTGCCTCTTGATATTGGATCGATTTTCTGATATTGCTTGCGCCAGTCTCATGTGTCCTTCTTATTCTGATTTCTATGCATCTTCATGTGATTTGTATGCATCTTGAAGTTAAATGCCTCACAGAAAGGCCTGATGCCTATATAACTTATCCTGTCAAAATTGTCAAATAATTTGATGCCCCAATTCCGCTGTTGCATTTTCCTTCTATCTATGAGTGCACTGCAGCACAAAAGACCAGTGTAAGTAATTTGCGTTATAGGTATCAGTGGAGAGGTATAAATAGCTGGGTGAAGGGTGGAAACTGTAAAATATAGCACCAGTTCTTAGTGATTCTGTACTTTTGGAAGAAAATAGTGAAAAGGGGGTGGAAGAAAATTTCTGGATTTTGTTTTAGGTTCTCCCAATGTTTTAGTTGAAAAGAATATTAGACACAATACTTGGGAAAGCACATGTTTGTGGATTCTTGATTATGGAATGCCGTGAGATCATATGTTTGTTGGTTCTTGATTAGTAGAATTACACAATGAAGTCAACAAAAATTTGTCATATACTATATTTGTTAAGACTTTGTGGCTTAGCAGGTATACATGGGGTTTACTGTTTGGAGTTTCCTGTATGTGTGGAGTTTTTCAAAGTTTATTGATCCAAGTATGTGTGAAGTTCCGTATGAATGCAGTGGGATGAATATTGTTGGGTAGTCCCATGTTGGAATCGTGGTGTTACATTGTGTATTTTTGAAATTGGTTACCCTTTACATTTCTGGCAATGAATCTAATAGGCCAAGTGATAAACAAAGATCTATAATCTGATTCAAATGTCTCCAGTCACCCTTATGCGCAGTTGTCCTTATTGGCTCTTCAATGTCTTCACCCATCCTGAAGTTTTTTGCAAACACTACCAGGGTAGTTGCCTCTCCAACAGCCATGATGTTAGACATCAGGTTGGTCCTTTAATGTAATAAACCCTCTAAAAATCTTAACAGAGACCTAGCTGACTTGCAAACTAGAGTTGTTACTTAGGCTCTTCATTTATGGGTACACTTTGAAATTCATGAAAGTAACTTCCTATTTGAGTTTTGTGAATCCTGAGATTTTCAGTTTAATACTATAAACTAGTGGGATTGGTTAAGGAAAGCTGGATGGTTGATGAAAGAGACTAGGCACCATGTTTATTGTATGATAAGTGTTTAAAACTAGCGGTATCATTTTTTGATTATTTTTTTCCCTTTGAAAAATGTATGAGCAATATTTCTTGTAAACCATACTACTACTGCTACTACTACTAATGCTATAATACTTGTATAGGAATGGCTTCTGGTGACGGTTCTAAAGCAAACTGGAAGGATCCAGAACTATATAAATTTTTCATAGATGCATGCCTTGTAGAAGTAGCGGAAGGTGGAAAATCTGGAGGTAGTTTGAAGAAGGCGTCATGGGATGCTCTAATTAAAAAAATGAAGGAGAAAAAAGGTATTGTCCTTAATAAAAAAAACAACTAAAAAAACAATGGAATTATTTGAAACAAAAATATGGTGTATGGTCCAAACTAATTGAAAAGAGTGGAAATGGTTACGATCCCATGACAAACACCGTGAACTGGAGCCCAGATGAATGGGAAGACTACATAAAGGTACAATTTCGTTAACCCTAAAATATATTTATAGAAATATAAAAAAATATTTGTGTAACTAAATTTTAAACACATTGTACGACAGGCAAATCCAGATGCGAAACAATTTTGATATGCTGGACTACAGTATGCAAATGAGATGAAAGCATTATTTGATGGCATTGGAGCAACTGGGAAGGAAGCTTGGGGTCCATCAAAGGATGGATTGCCTATTGATGGTGGGTCATCTTCTCAAATACTTGTAGACGACGACTCTGATGTGTCTCTTACACTTGATTTGCCAACGGATGTGCACTTGGAATCAAAAGTCAAACGCCATAAGAAGGACAAATTTGATAAGCTTAATGACCAATTAGTTGCGGTTCTTTAAACTTTGGAGAAGTCAGACGAGCCAGGCATGGAGGAGTGCAACCGTATTTTAAATGAGATGCAAATGTTACAAATGACTGACCAATATTACATCGTTGCCTGTAGCATTTTTTGTGAAAGTAAAGCATACAGAGAACAGTGGATGATGCTAAGTCAAACACTAGAAGAAGTTAGAAAAAATTAGATACAAATGAATGGAAAAAAAGTTAGTACTTTTGTGAAGTGTCCTTGGTTAGTTTAGTGTTTCGACTAGGAACGCGTTCATAAAATGATTTTTGGACTAGTAGGAAGTTTACAAACTATCTTTTTTTTTTGTTTCCTTTTCGGAGCGTGATTCTTGACATTTATATGTTTTTTAGTCATTACAATGGCCATTTTCTGTACGATGTTTGATAATGTTGCTTTTTGATGTGTGAGCGTTATAACCATGTTTGTCTTTTACTGTGCTAATTATCCATTATACATTATTGTCTGCTTATATTATCCTTAAACACATAGAACAGAATGGTGACTACGAATCAAAAGGATGCCCTAAGAGTTGTTACAACCATTCTCATAATGAAAATTTTGAAACAAAGACGATTTAAGAGAAGGCCAGATACAAATTCTTTGCTTAGTGGAGCTGGATACTTGGACGAGATAATAAATGGAAATCCTGCTCATTCTCAAGAGATTTTGTGGATGCCCAAACAAGCATTTTTGAATATTTGTAACCACTTTCGCACTCAAGGATGGCTAAAGGATAGTCGTTATGTTTCCATACGGGATAAGATGACAATGTCCTTGGTAATTTTGAGCCATAACACAAGAACTCATTTTGTCAAAAGAAGATTTAACCATTCAACACATACCGTGCATAGATATTTTCACGAGGTGTTATCGGTGATACTAAAATTTTCAAAGGAAATGATTGTTCCTACCACGTATAATCCTAATGCCAATCAGATTCGGCACCATCGTCGGCTCAGACAAGTGTTTCAAATACAAATACAAAGTTAGATTTTGTTACACGAAAATGCTTATAGACGTAATTTAGTATCCACTTGTAAATTATATGGTTGTATTCTTTTCTTTTTTTGTAGGTTGCAGTGGGTGCATTAGACGGTACGCTTATTCATGCTGTCGTATCCCCTGATCAGCAAGTACGATATAGAGGAAGAGGAAGGGGTGAATGTTACCAAAATGTTCTAGCCATATGCGACTTTAATATGGTTTTCACTTTTATATGGCTGGTTGGGAAGGAGTGGCACATGACTCAAGGGTGTTAACAGAAACTATGCGGGAACCTGCTAACCATTTTCTACTTCCGCCCCCAGGTACTGAAATATGGTGCCTTATATAGTGTTGAGATTCATTTGAAAACCAGTACTAAATTGTTGAAATAAAAAAAAATTATTGCAGATAAGTACTATTTATGTGACGCTGCATAGACACATACTCGTAGATTTATGGCACCTTATCGCAATGTGCGTTATTGGTTGGCGGACTTTGGACAGGGTCATCGTGCAAGAACAAAGGATGAACGATTTAACCATGCGCATGCTAGATTCAGAAATGTCATTGAGCGTTCATTTGGAGTCCTTAAGGCTCGTTTCCCAATATTGAAGAGGATGCCACTGTATCCTTTTCAAGTACAAAGGAATATTGTTATTGCTTGTGCAACAGTACATAATTTCATTCGAAAGACGATTATCACAGATTATCTTTTTGAGCGATTTGATAACGGGGATATTCTTGAAAATACGGCTCACCACCACGAAAATGCCGTAGATATGGGAGCAGAAGCATGACAAGCTGATCAAAACTTTATGGTGAACTTGCCTGAGCAGATTGCAACTCAATTGTTTAATTTGAGGTGGTAGTTCATATATGTAATAATGTGACTTTTGACTATCTACATTATTGCTAATTATTATCGTGTGACTATTTGAATTTTCTTTTGTGTTTTAATGTTATGCACGCAAATTGGATTTGAAATATCCATTATTGATATAATAATACATGGGATGTGCAATACTATAACGAGGTTTAAAGTTTCAAAATTAGAGCAAAAGGGTATTAGTGTCAAATTAAACAATTTTTAGATTTCAATTATTTTTTTTATCCAACAGAATAAACTACTTCAGCACTTAAATTTCAGTCAAGTCTAAATTTTTTTCAGTGCTTAAAATTCAGTAGCTTTAAATTTTCAGTTTTACAAATTCAGCATTTAAGTTTTCAGTACTTAAATTTCAGTTTTATCAAACACACCCTGAATACGTTTTCAAGTGTCAAAAGTCCGCAGGGAGGGTATGGGGGTGTTGAGGAGAATTATGATAAGGATAAAACTTGATTACATTTCAGATCGTGATACGTGCCCTACCTAGTCAACCTCGGTCTACTCTATGTCAAAGCTGGTTTCTAGTCATTAAACATTGTTAAGAAAATATATTCCACCAAGCTCTCAGCTTGCCTCCCAACCAACGGGCCCAAGCCCAATACTCAGTCATGCTTCTATTAAGGCTTAAGTGCCTCTATCAATATAAGGGGGACCTCTAAGCATCTATCAGACACGCAGTCACACCCAACTGACCCAAGTACCTTTCCTTCCTTGCTTCTTAAGGTTTTACTCGTGCAACTGCATTCTAACTTCAAGATCAGATATTCTCCGGTAGGAATTGTACTAGCAGTATTATCTCTGAAGGCCTACATTCTCAACTGTGTTATATGACATTTTTTTTTTTGCAACAACAAATATTGAGGCCCATAACAAGGTACTGGTTATGAATGACATGAATTGGGAGCAAGTTGTAGGAGCTAAGAAAGTACATCAAGTTGCAATAAAACACTTTTATGAGTTCATTGGCACTCCAGTACCACCTCAACCTCTGATTAAGAGTAGATTGAGTTCTATTATCCAACATCAGGTGTCTCAAATGGACCAGGACATGCTGATAGCTCCTATGAAGGAATCTGAAATCAAGGAAGCTATATTTTCCCTCAAGTCTAATAAAGCACCTAGACTTGATGGTTATAGCTTAGAGTTTTTTTCAGCAAAACTGGAATGTGGCGAGGCATCAGGTGGTGGAAGCTATGAAGGAAATATTATATAAAAATAATGGGACTAAATTGTTCAACAGTACCAACCTAGCTTTAATTCCCTAGGTTCCTTGCCCTAGCACTATGAAGGAGTTTAGGCCCATTGCCTGTTGCAATGTGATATACGAAGGGGTATCCAACATCATTTGTGCAAGGATTAAAAAGTTACTTCCCAAACTGATAAGCAAAACACAATCTACTTTGGTTGCGAAAAGGAATATTTCAGATAACATTCTTATAATGCAAGAGCTAGTAAGAAATTATCATAGCAATGTGGGGAGCCAAGGTGTATAATGAAAATTGACTTGCAAAAGGTTTATGATTCAGTGGGATGGGGCTTCTTGAGGATGGTGCTAGAAGTCATGCAATTTCCTCCTAAATTTGTAAATTGGATTGTGCAATGTGTTATTACAGCAAGGTTTTCTATTAGCCTTAATGGGAACATGGATGAATTCTTTACCAATTCAAGAGGGCTAGGACAGGGAGATCCAATTTCTCCATATCTCTTCATACTAGTAATTGAAGCTTCCATAGGGCTATTAGATAAATATACACAAAATCCTACCTTATCATTTCATCCAAAATGCAAAGAACTGAGCATCAACCATCTGAGCTTTGCTGATGATCATTTATTGATGGCCAAAGCTAATCAGAGTTCCCTGGAGATTATTTAACAGGTGTTGATTGAGTTTGAGTTACTGTCTGGCCTAGCACCTAATCTTACTAAAAGTGCTATCTATATAGCAGGGTTGGATGAGGAAAATGCAAAGCAACTTGTTGAGATAATTGGCATACCTCTTGGTAAGCTCCAAGTTACATACCTAGGGGTTCCCTTGATTTTAACCAAGTTGCACTACAATGATTGCAGGGTGTTGGTGGACAAAGTAACCAGGAAAATCTCAAGTTGGACTACACACTACCTTTCATATGCTGGTAGAATCCAACTTGCTATTTCAGTACTGGTGTGTATGCAGGTATACTGGTATTCTATTTTTGTACTTCCCAAAAAGATTGTAAAATAGATTAAAGGGAAAATTAGAGCATTTGTCTGGCATGATAAGTATGTTAAATGCATTGGGGCTAAAGTTACATGGAACGACTTGTGTCTTCTAAAGAAAGAATGCGGATTAGGGTTGAAAAGGTTGGAGGAATGGAATAAGGCAGCCATATGCAAACACCTTTGGAACTTGGCACATAAAAAAGATTCTATGTGGGTTAAATGATGCCATACATATATCATCAAATAGAGACATCTCTGGACATTTAAACCCCTAGTGAATATCTCTTGGACATGGAGTAAAAAGTATGAAAATTAAAAATTAATTCTGTCAATTCTTTAGATATACAATTGGTGATGAGAAGGACACCTGGATATGGTATGACAGACGGATATCTGAGCATACGTTGCTTGAAATATTTGAGTAATGGGCAACTTATGATACTGGACTGAGTCTAGACAGCAAATTATGCTTTCTAATTCATGGCAATTCATGAAGGCCACCTAACATCAGGTCAAATGAGTTGAGAGAGTTAAATCAGATGCTATTAGCAATACTAAGTCCTGATAATACAAGATCCGATCAACTCATATGGACGAAACATCCCAGTGGCATATTTTTCATCAATACAGCATGGGAAGCTATCAAAACTAAAGCACCTCAGTGTTCTTGGTGGAAATTTATATGGTTCTCAGGCATATACCTAAGTGTGTTATGGTTACTATGTAGATGTGGCTTAAGAACAAAGGATGGACTAAAGGAGTGGACTGTTACACAAGATAACAGATGTGTGTTATGTTGGCATCACTGTGAATCTATAGAGCACTTATTCATGCAATGCCAGTTTGCTCAAGAATCGTGGTCCATAGTACTAAGAAAGCTGCAAATCAGCCTCAGCCTATCATCATGGGCACAGTTCCTTTAGACAGCAAGCAACATGTTTAGGGGGATAAGTTTCAAGGCTAAGCTGTGTAAACTGTCTATGGTAGTCACAGTTTATGGAATTTGGCAAGAGAGAAACTATAGAATTTTTGAGAAAAAGTGTGCAAATGTCCAGGGCTGCTGCTATGTTATTTAACAATGGATCAAATTCAAAGTCCACGGTTGAAAAAAAGCTATCTACAGCTTGAAACAGGGAGCTTTGTCAAGCCTGGGAGATAGATGCTCAGAGAGTATTAAATGTTGTAAATTAATATTGTTTTTTTCCTAGCAGGTTTACAAAAAGTGTGTTAAGTGAGTAATCCTGTAAATTGTTTTATCTTTCATGAAATAAAAGGAATTTTTGCCAAAAACAAAAAAAAAGGAAAAGCACACAAAAAAGAAATTAAATACTATAAAATCAAAAAGCTGGTCTGCCAACAAAAATAACCAACAATAAATTTCTTTTTATATTATTATTATTGTTGTTGTTGTTGTTGTTGTTTTGCTTTTCTTTTTTGATTTGGATCGCAAGAAACCAACTGATAAATATGTCAAACAACGAGCTACACCTATCAAAAACTCATTGTGAAACTGGCAAATGTCCACCCAAGACCCATGCCATGAGACCAACACACATCGCCTCACCTACATGCATCAACGCCACCGATATCAGAGCAAGAGGCGCTTATCACCAATTGTCTATCACACGACCTTTGCCCAGTGAAGAACACCACTCTCCATTGACTCACATTCAATCCATGCGACCTCCACAAAACAATCCTAAGGCTTCACCACCACTCCTCCCTCCGCCAAACCACCAAATATCTGCCTAGCAGCCCCCACCAACTGGAGCCATCGTAACCTTCAACCAACACAATAACACCCAACAATACTAACTTCATTCCACCAACCTTGTAAAGAACAAGCTGTGAGGGCGATCAACTAGGGGGAGGCAGAAGACAGGCCTAGAAGACGAATAAAAACCCGTTTTGAACATACCTACCACCATCTCCAACCAAACGGCACCACAACTCCCGACAACCTAGATGGAGATCCCACCAAACCCACCTCACTCACCATCACACCGAGATACATAGCACAACCACACACCTCATACTTTGATGCCACAGATCTAGCATCATAAACAATCCCCCTTGAACAAACAATAGCCATAGATCTAGCACCATAAGATTTCATGCATAATAATGTCTAAAGACTTTTTGAAGGCACACTAGAAATGAATCCTACCAAAGGAAAATCTATACTACCACGCCACCACACACCGGAAGAAACCAGCAATGGCGATAAAGAATGAAATAGAGGGGCAGATGGTGAGGAGAAAGAAGGTGTTTTGGGTGTTTAGGGTTCTTGGAAGATGAAATGAATTATGTAAAGTGAATGCCTACAGGTATCTAGTTAAGTGTCGGCGGTATGAGGACAAAAATTTTTCTAGTTGGAGCAAACTTTTAGCGATTATCTTGACTACTTTTTTTTATGAGTAAAGAGTAAGAACTTCGGTAAGTGATAATCGATTATAAAGATAATAAAACTTAACTGAACATTACCATAATAACGGATCATTGTTGGATATGTAAACAAAACAGGAAAACAGGCTTACTATGCCCTAGCACAGCTACTAACCCAACAAAGCCCTATCCATCTAACCGACAAGCTTTGTACTAGAAACACGAAATTCAAAATGTAAACTATCAACACATACTCAAAACCAGTTGAAAAGTAAAGCACGAGAGGCCTCACGATTATTCACTAACCCACCACCCTTAATCCAGCACTCCACTGAAAACCCAAATTTGCATCCATTCCCTACCTCCCAAAAGGGACACAAGTTGTGGACATACCCAACTCCTCAATGAGACACCCATAAACTCATAAACTTATTTCGAAGGGATTGTTAGGGAGCTGGGCACCATCAAAGCTTGATGCCACCTAAACGGGGTAAGACTCAAAAGCCAAGAAGACCTTGGAATCCCACCCCCCACATCCCTTGCCCCAACCCAATTACACTAATGCCAAGGACTTAAACAAGCATGAAAACAAAAAACAAAAGGGCCTGACGACCCTATCAAATTGCCATAAACTAACATAAATAAGTTGTTGATCTATCTCGTGCCCCATAACCGATAACCTAAAAAGACAAGAAATAAAAGGCAGGAAATGAACCTTCATTGGAGAGCCGTCTCTAGTGATCGGTGGTCTTTGCATAGGGGATGGAGGCCTTGACAAAATAGGGTTGGGCTCTATCTTTGCACCTTCAAATGTTATGCTACCATAGATCAATAATTTGGCCACCTAAGCGCGCTTGGCCACAGCCAACCCCACACAAATTAGCATCCCAACCTTATAAAACCATCATGAACAAGTTGAAAAGAGAACAAACCCTTGATCATTTGTATCTATCTATCCCAGAAGCTGGCGATTGCCTCACGCACACATACACGTGTTTAGGTGATTGACGGATCCAAAGCTAGAGGGTCTGTTTGACAGAACTTTTTTTTTTTTTGGTTTTTAGTTTTTAAAGAGCAGCTTAATTTTTTTTTTTTTTATAAAAACAAGTGGGTGTTTGATAACCCTTTTTTTTGTGTTTGGTAACCCTTTTTATTTTGACTTTTTTTTTGTGGTGGTTTGCGGTGGCGGTGGTGGGGCATAGCCGTGGTCGACGGTGGTGGTGGCCGGCGGTGGTCGCCGGTAGGCAGCCGACAGTTGTCGCGGTAGTCGCCGGCAATGGCTGCCGGCGGTGGTGACCGGAGGTGGCTGCCGCCTGGTGGTGGTTGCCAGCGGCCGGAGGTGGCTGTCGGGCGCCGGTGACTACCGGCGGTGGTGGCCGGAGGCCACCTCTAGCCAGCGGTGGTGGCCACCTCCCACCACCGCTCGGTGGTGGCTACCGAAGGCTAGAGGTGGCTGTCGGGTGGCGGTGGGCGGTGGCTGCAGGCGGTAGGTGAGTTGTGGTGGAGGTCTAAAAAAAATTTTAAAGTGAAAACAAAAAGAGCCTTTTCCTCCTCTTTTTTTTTACTCTACAATTTAAAAGGCCACTTTTTAAATTGAAAAAAAAAGTGTTACCAAACACTCCGGTTAAATTGAGGGAAGGTTTGACGGTTTCGATCCCTTAAACAGGCCTTGTAAGAAGTTTTATCAGAGGCTAAAGGTCTGAATCCTAAATGAAAGTTCTTAGACAACCACATTTTTGACTCGTTTTTAGATCATTTATACCTATTTTTCTCACGGGCTTTTATTCTCACTTGGGCTCATTTTGTTTTTTCTTTTTGCCTTTTACCGTTCTCTGTTTGGACGCGAGATGAATACTAATCAGCACTAAGCAGAGATGATGAAGACTTCTAAACAAATGCTATGAAAGAACGTAAAAAAATAGTGTGGTCCGAAATCAATGGTCCCGATCATTTAAGACCATTGATATAACAGTAGGTTCAGTGTTTGTTAACTAAAGAGAATTTTGCGATAAAATATAGCAGCACCCTTCTAAATAATTACATGACATGTTGTGTTAATCCTCAAGATGACTCAGTGAGAGTATTAGTTAACAAAAATATGAACGTGCAAATTTACCCTTAACTAACCTCACCATTTTATAGAATCCACTGCCAAGCACTCCAAATCTACATTTGACGCACTAGCTCCTATTTTTCATTCCTTTCTCTTTCCCCCCATACACCTACCAGTTCCACAATACTTATAACACCAAAGTTCACCGCCTAACTATTCAATAGCAGTACGATTCGATCCATGACCCTAACCCAGGACGATGCCCTCCTCAAAAGTGCTAGACAATAAGTACTTTCAAGATCATAGGCAATATCTTATAAAGCCATTCACAAAGTCTCCACATCCGATATGAGACATCACATTCTCCTCCTCATGTCTTAGTGTCCTTACGAAGGCTCGTTCACATATAGCCCATAATCTTTCTCTCTAGCCCATATGGGATATAGCCGACTTACCCTTTCTTTCCCTAACCATCCTCTTGACGTGGGATATAGTCGAGCTTACCTTTGTTTTTCCTAACCATGAACAACCTAACTTGATAGCCAAGCTTGAGCTTTCGAGAGTCCACTCTAATACTATCTGTAACGACCTGGTCCATAGCCCTACCCAAGGCAATGGCTCTCTCAAAAGGGCTAGCCAAGTAGGTACTTATGAGTTCATAGGCAGAGAGTCTTATAAGGCCAATCACAAGTCACCCAATATTCAATTTAAGATATCATAACCTCCCCACCTTATGCCTTAGTGTCCTCGCTAAGGCTCGGTCACACATAGCCCAGAATCTTCCTCTCTAGCCAATATGGGATATACTGGCCCAATAATCTTGAGGTAGGATATATCCGGGCTTGCCTTTGTTTCCCCCAATCATTGACAAGCCAACTAGAAAGCCCATCCCAAGCTTTTAAGAGTCAGTTCAGATACCATATGTAACGACCCTGTCCACGACCCCACCATAGGGCGATGCATCCCTCAAAAGAGCTAACCAATAGGTACTTATGAGTTTATACGAAGGGTCTTATAAGGCCAATCACACATTATCCACATTCGATATGGCATATCATAATCTCCCCATCTTAGGATACAATTTTCTTACCAATATCTCTTATGGTAATTGCATTTTAGCTATGACACAAACAACTAAAACATTGTGTGTGTGGAGGGAGGGAGGAGGGAGGGAGGAGGCATGGGGTGGGTGGTTTCAATATGAGCTCTTTCTTTAATGATTTACCATGTTCAGAAAAACTAGGATATGCAATGTTAAGAAAATGTGTTTGTAGAAAACTGTTGGAAGAATTTTTACGGATATTTATACTTCAACCATTTAAACCATCGCCATCCGTAACCATAACCATCCAAGCCGTTGTCGCTCTAACTAACAACTATCTGCGACTCCCATCCCCAAACATTTAAATCCTTGCCGCCCTAAATAAGGGTCTGTTTGGTAACATTTATATTTTTAGTTTTTTTCCAATTTTTTAAACTAGAAAAAATAAAGACGTTTGGCACACAGTTTTCATTTTTTTTCCTTCAATTTTGAAAACCAGTTTTTAAAGTAGGGCTACTTTTGGAGACTCCCATTTAGGAGTTTTGGGTTTTCAGTTTTGATTTTTATTTTGAAACCACCACCACAGCCACTGCCCACCGCCGCAGCATGCGGGTCGACGACCATCGTTGGCCCCCAGGCAGCCACCGTCAGTGGGCCAACACCGTCGGCCACCGCCACGCCCCACCACCGCTACTGCAAACCACCACCAAAGAAAAAATTTAAAATAAAAACTGGGTAATCAAACACCCATTTTTTTTATAAAAAATAAATTCGTTTTTGTTTTTGTTTTAAACTAAAAATCAAAACTGGAAGTGATTTCAAATTCTACCTAAGTTATGCGATGGAAAGGTGTTAGGTACCCGGAACACCCTTCGGTCTCTACTTCATGTCTTTCGATTTTTGGCTTTTAAAACGTGTAGCATGCAAAATCTTATAAAACTAAACCTAAGTTTATTTTTATATTTTTGGGTTGAACTCGAAATTGAGGACCGAATTGCTTGCCTATCCGATTGGACTAACTGAAATAAAAAAATGCTGTAGTTTGATCTTGGTCCTACAGGAAGTAATTTACATTTCGGTCCTAGACCTAGATTGAGAAATGTAAAAGAATATTTTGTTTCATAATTTGAAATGTGATGGAATGGAGACAATTCTATATGATCTTTTAAACTAGAAAGCTATTAAAAATTACCCGGGAATTCACTTGTCTGGAAGACTTGGGGACTCTCCAAACGATCCATGATGCAAAGACTTAAGATATTTTAAGGTGAATATGAATGGCTAAAATTCTCGAGAGATATTGTGTATCATTTCATGGAGAAATGGAATCCAAGTCTCCTGAAAATGAAGGCTAAGGGCCCTATTTTATACAGCTTTGAGGCACAAAAAATAATAAGATTAGCTATGCCAATCTACAAGTTGAAGATAAGTCAAAATATCGCATAAAATCTTAGATTGACAAAAGTCATTTTATCGGTCGGTTAGCCAAAAATAGGCCGGTACATTCCATAATTTAAAAATAATTTTTTTCAAATGCTAAGGCATTATCTGACTCTAACTTCACCGATTATCTTTGATTTTGCAGATGGGATGTGCCAAATTCGGAATTTATCACCTTTAACTATATAAATTATTGACGTAATCTTTGCATCAGGGATAATTCATGGTTTCCTAAATTATCTGGACAAACAAACTAAAATAATAAAATAGAATCTAGACACTTAACTGGACTGGACATTTTACTAACTGGACCACTAAATTGGACTATGGACTGGAATTATGACTTTGACAATTAGACTGGGCTTGGGCCAAATTAAGTAAGTCACATCACTAGGCCTACGCTTAATAATTAACTCGAATTAATAATGAAGCTCATTATTTATTTCATTAAAAATAATTTCAAAATGAGGTGTCTACAGAGCCCCTCGGTGAGGGAGCTCGCGTGCGGACGAACATCACTGAAAAACAAAACATTTTTGTAGGAAAATATAGAAAATACCACAAGACTCTGAACAACCTCGAGGACTGTGTCGTAAATATGAGGTCAGGCCTTTACAAGGCTTCATACGTATCATTTGAGCAGGTATCCAACAAGCATTGTTCATTTAATATACATATATTGTTTGAAGTTCGAGCCAATAGTAACAAGATTTGTCTTTGACAATACATTAAATAAAATTTTATCTATAGCCAGAGCCCCTATATCGATTTTAAAGGGTCAACGGACAAAGCTGTATATCTAGATGCTAGAGCCCACAAATCGATATGAAAGGGTCATCCTGACATTAGAAAAATGAACATTGCCTGTTGCCAGAGCCCCCAAATCGATTTGAAAGGGTCGACAGACAAGATAAAAATAACTTTGGCCATTGCCAAAGCCACCAAATCGATTTGAAAAAGGTCAACGGACAAAGTGGAGTCGTATGTCCAGATGTCGGAGGCCCCAAATCGATTTGAAAAGGTCGTCTGTGCATAAAGAAAAAGATAATCTCACCTGTTTCCAACGCCCAAATCAATTTGAAAGGGTCAATGGACAAAATAGAGGTTTGGCTAAGGGCAGGAGCCAACAATGTGTGAAAGCGGTGGGTCACTTAGTTGAAACCGAAATTACATCTAAAAGTCAAAGCCAACAATTGCGTCAAAGTAGTTGGTCGTTTAGATACAAGTTAACTTCAAAAATATCACTCAAAGCCAGAGCCAACAATGTCGTAAAGACAGCTGGTCATTGCGTACCGAACATATCAATATGATTGATATGAAGAAAATGTTGCTTCTAGTAACAAACACGGGATTTTGCACTGGCCTCAAACCTTACAAAAATTACTAAACTGAACAACAAAATTGAATACTAGGATTGAAAAACAATCGGAATAACATAGGGACCATGCGTAGGCAAGCATGCAAGAAAACAAATGTAGGATGAAAAGCGCCCTGAACGGAATAAGTTAAAAATCATGTGAAAATGCAAAAAGCAGGCAAAATGCACAAACTCAAGTAATATGCTCCCTCTGTCGCACATAATTTGATCAACTTTTTTGCACCCAGATTAAGGATTTAAGTGATATATTGTGTGTTTCTCATTCTACCCTTTAGAGAAAGGAGAAGAAGAAAGTGGGCCAGGAGACAGAAAATGAATTAGTGGAGTGTTAAATGTAGAGAGATAAACGAATAAAAAAAAGTGGATCAGAAGAGAAAAAAAATGAGTTGATGGAGATTTAAATTTAAAGAGAGAAATAGAATGAAAAAAGGGTAAATATGTAAAACCACCTGCATAATCGTTCTTAATTCGGAAATGGGCAATTTTTGTGGGGTGGCCCAAATAAGAAAGTTGATCAATTATATGGGATAGATGGAGTAATGATTATGCAAGCACAAAACGCACACAAGCATACAGGCACTTTAAAACATACAAGCATAAAATTTTTTTCTTTAGAGTAAAAAACAGGTCGGTTAGTCTAATGGTTGAAATTTTGAATAAAAAACCAGCCGGTTAGTCAGTCAATTTGACCAATTTGAAGGAAAAAAACTGTCTGGTTAACTCATTGGTTCTTATGTGTGATAGTTAGGATTTTTTTTCAACACTTTAAACTTAATCCAATCATATTCTCTCTCAAATTTCTCTGTTCCAAGGACTCTCAGTCGTGTAATCTAACCTAATTACACAGCTAGCCTATAAAACCCTAAGATTATCTTCTAATCTCTCTTAATTTTTTGAAAATCATGGAGTTTATTCGAACAAGTAGAAGCCATGAAGGAGGGCAATAATTTGGCAAGATTTCTATTCCGGCCAACGAATCGACCAGATGATCACTCATTGTTGACTCCGGCCGGATCAAGGAGTCCACCTAAGCAAGCATTTTTTCGTGGAGGAGGTATGTTTTCCATGAATTTAATCTTATCACACACACTATTTAACCTTTCTTCATACAGAACCATTCCCATGCAAAGTGGGGCCTACCCATGCTATATTTCATGCATGTAGTGGATAGTTCCCTGAGATTTTTTTTCCTTTTTTCTAGATTTTGTGGACCCTCCCTATGAACATGCTCTAACTAAATTGGGGCTCCCCCAATTTAGTTAGAGAATAGTGGACTAAGGTCCCTCGATTTGTGAAGAATAGAGTAGCTCTTACTGGTTTTGACTTTTTTTGGATGGGTTACACATTGCGACCCGTAGTAAAAAATAATTTTGGTATTTGGCTGAGCGATGGTGGGATTCCACCAACATTTTTCACTTGCTATTTGGGAAGGTAACACTACCACGTGCAATTTCCCAAATATCACAGGTATTTGTGCACGAGGGAGGCCTATTTCTTGGGCCTGTGATGTCGACAAGGACCGAGACCTAGTGGTCTGGTTGCTTGGCTTTGAACCGTCCTTCAAGAAGGGCAGTTCTATTTTGTTGGGCACCCTTTGTGCACATTACGAGAGGATGGATTTGGAGGAGGCCAATGGCCCAGTAATTAATCAGTTCGTCTAGGGGTTCTTGCTATATGTCTTAGGAGGACCCACTACAGCAACGGAGACAACTCCGTACAGCTATGGTGCCTACGAGCTCTTGAGGATATGGGGAGATTGGGGACTATAGCTGGGATACTCCCACCTAGGATTATTTGTACCATTTCATAAGTACGGTGCCACGGGGCCAGTCTCTGAGCTTCATGGGCTATTTGTGACATTTGGGAGGTATGTTCGTGCTCCTTGAGTTATTTTATAATTATTCCCGCACATTGTTTAGACCTCTCTCTCACATATGGTGTATGTTCGCAGTTTTGGGCCTTTAAGATCCTGGGTTCACGTGTTCCTCGACTGTTGAAGGGCACATTGCAGACAATAACTGGCTATGTACTAGTGGAACTTTAGGGAAGAGCGGGTGGATGCCTCCGAGGGGGAATACTGGGATAGTTCCAGTGAGCTGACACAGCTCTTAGTAAGTAGTTCACGAGATTATAAAATTTCCTTAGTGCATGTTCATGAATATATACTGTTTGTTTATTTTGTTTTAGGCGTCTCTGTCCAAATTGGAGATGGCCGAGGCTTGTCCCGAGAAGTTGGCCCTTACTTAATGCCAGGTGTTGTTGATAAAGCCCTCGTAGGAAGGGTTCTACCTAGGAGATCGAGTGCTCATCCAGCATCACACGCATCCCGATTTTCCTTCCCTTAGAGATGAACCAGATGGGGACCCTTGACATAGGGCAGAGACAGAGCTTGGTTAGGGAGATCGGTGTATCCTCCCTAAGGTGGCAGAACAAACCTCGTACCGACAAGGAGTTCTAAGAGAAGACCTAGCCCTTTCACTGACTATGGGATGGCTAGGAGGGTAAAGAAGGATGGCGAGGTCAGACTCTGAAAGTGGAACAGGAAGAAAGAATAGAGTCGGTCGAAGGTATCCCTTTCCATCCCTGAAAGGTGTCAGTTTTCCTACAGGGCAAAATCGAGGAGCAAGAGCCTCCAAGGTTTTTGGGCTGAAGGAGCTAGTGAAAGTCCAAACGGTAACTCTAGAGTTAACTTGAGCTTAACTTCGTCATCTTCACTTTGACTTTAGGACGCCTATCGGATGAGTCATTCTTATGAACCTAGTGTCTACATAGAGACTTCAAATATTGAACTAAGTAGGTAGTAGTCATTCTAGTTTTAATAGTAGGTGTGATTGAAAATGCAATCTCTACCGGGACTTACTAAAGGTGTACGGGCCGTCAGCCTAGACAACGGAGGCACCCGCTCATATGCCCTCGGTGCCACCTTCGTGATGTCGGCGAATGGACAACAAAGCCCTCTAGAGCCCATGACCCCTGCTACTTCTGCTACCCAAATTCTTATGAAAGGGGCTCCAGTGCTTCAGAAGGGAAGTTGGGTGAAGACGAGGGTGACGAGTTGGACGTTCTTGAAAAAGATGAGCAAATCAAAACTGACATTGTCCAAGGGCAAAGAGGCTGCTACTATGAGTATGAGGAAAGCTCCAGCCCCTTCATTAAAGCAAAGACACAAATCTTCCTAGTTTGCCTCAGTCTTCTGTAAGACTTATAAGAAGCTCCAATCTAATGAGACCATGGTGGTGGAGTCGTCTCCCAAACTCGAGAACTAGGAGGAAGAATATGAAGATGAAGAAGAAGATAAGGCTAAAGAAGGTTAGGGAGGGGGGGGGCTTCGGGGACTGAAGACGAGAAGAAGCCTAGCCCGAGGAGGACCCAGAGGAAACTATGAGGTGGTTTAGACTAGCTACGTTAGGCCCCAGAGTCCTCCAGGGACTTTTTAAACTTTGGATGTAATGCACTCTTATTTTTTTTGTTTTGAGTTAGAATTTTCTTAATGAATTCTATGTTAATGATTATCCTGAATGTATGCTCACACACTTCAACAAAAAGAACGGAGGTTGGGTAAAAACTGGATTGAAAAAAATTGAGGTTGGATTGAGTTATTTAAATAGGGACAGGGCTTGGCCTAATAAACCGTGTCAAATTTTACAGACATTTATTAACCAGCCAGTTAATAACTAGCAAAATATAGCAAACATGATTATTGATCAGAATCCAAATAAGATTTTATGAAAAAATCGAACGGTTGATCAAAAGCAATTAAAATTTTCTGGTAAAACCGGAAGGTTTATTAGAAGAAAATTGAATTTTTCTGATAAAACTGGATGGTTGATCCGAAGAATGTTTAACTTTTTTCGTAAAACCAGAACCAGACTGTTGATTAACCGTCAAAATTTTCAAATTATATTAAACAACTGGCCGGTTTATCGAAAACCATCTGATTTTTCCCATAATTGTTTTTAGTTTCTCTTTACAAGTTAAGACTCAAAGGGCCATTCGACTTTCATTTTCTCGAAAGAACTCCCAATAGCTTTAGAAGATGATACCACAATCTTCGAGCTCTAATTTCATGCCTTTGCCAACTCTTTCAAGAAAAGCGAACTAATCCACCTCGATGGGTGTTTCAATCTAAAGTCTATCATGAGCCTAATGAATGCAGTTTTTCATAAAGACGTTATCTGGGCGGCATGCAAATTCTGGGATTCCGATGATAATGTCTTCCACTTTGACTTAGATGAACTTTGCGCCTAACTCACGAAGAATTCTCAACATTGATAGATTTCCTTGTCAACCTATCTTGCTATTTTGATCATCCAGGATGTCTATGTCAAGGCCTTCAAGGGTTGCTGAAGGTTATGAATGAGCGTGCTATGTCTATTATCCAGGGTGAGTGCATTCTGCTTTCTCCCACGATAGAATATTTTTTTGCTAAACCAGATAGCCGTCATAAGCTATATGCCCAAGGTCTGGTAGCTGCTCTGGCATTATGTTTGGTGGCCAAATATCTCACTGTTACTTGCCTTGTATTGCTGATGTGAGGTTGACTGAGCATTAGTTGGTGGTGGTGGCAGAGACCGTACATGGCATTACTGACGTGCATGAAGACCCTAGCCTTGCTTTCACAGGTAGCCCTTTGCTTTTGTACATATGGCTCTTAGATCCTATGCGACTGATAGCTGTTCCTACCGAGGGGCGCATATCGCTCTTGTTCTTTCTATTTTCGGCCTTTGCTCTGTGAAGGTCATTCGGGCATAGAAGATTGGACTCGCTTTTTCTGTGTGCGGGTGTCCAAAGATATTCATTGGTATTGTCCCTGGCATGAGTCCGTGACTCTGCTCATAGACTTCTGGATATTATTGCGTCTGTCTCTTGGGATTACATTATTCATACTTTTAGTATGCCTGTCAAATTTTGAGACAGTTAGGTTACAAGCAGGCTATCCCAGAATTTATAGTAACATCGCTACTGTGGTGAATGACATAAGCCCTTCATTGGTCAAAGCCATTTATAAAGGTTAGGGCTCTCCTCTCTATTTTGATCGCTTCATCGAGAGTGACAACTTTGTCAATTGTATGGATCCGACGGGCACGTTGATGTCTTAAGAGTACAGCAACTGTTTTGGCCTCATATTCGAGATAAAGTTAAGGCTTTGGAGAGTCGACTGAAGACAGAGCTCAACTGGGATTTTTGAACTACATGTGAATAAGTTCCTTGGAGTGAGCTAAAGAAGAAGCTCATACTGCTATTCGCTTAAGGCCTGAAGCACCTAACTCTAGTAAGTCTTCTCAGAGTATGGTTCAGAGTCTTCGTCATCTTTAAGTTGATGGAGAAGTTCGGGTTACATGGATTAGGCGACCTTGGATAGATTCCCAAATGGTTGAAGAGAAGTTTGATGTGGACAGAAATCGATATGGTATCTGCACATGGACGAGTTCTGGTGACAACCTTCTTCACTACCTAAGGAGAAACAACAGAAGAGGCTGTTATCAACCAAAGCTGCTTAAGACCGGGAAGCTGACATGGATGTTTATATCGAAGGTCAATTTGATCACAAGCATGACAAAAGTAAAGAGATTGAGAAAGCAGACCGAAGCCATACTTTTGAGGCAGAAGTGTTGGAGGATGTGGTCCCGATATCTCAGAGGTTGACTTACAAAATGGATATGGAGAAATTTAAGTCAATTATATTCTTGGATAAAGAGGATCCTCCAACTCCAAAGAAGAAGAAATAAATGTGCTGATAGATTACCCTTAAGTTGCTGATAAGAAGTAGAAATTTTCTTTTGCCCTCACTTTTGCCTAGGCAGCCATGCACAGGGTTTTCGTCCTAGCGGGCCTTTTTAATTTTTCAAGCATTTTTAATTTTTTATTATTTTTCTTTGTCCTAACTTATGCTTAGGCCACACTTTTGCAGGGTTTTCATCCTAGCAGGCACTTTGTATTTTTTTCAGGAATGCAATCCATATCTTAGCCATTGGAATAAAAGACTTTTATTAAAATTTGACCATGGCGGAGGTAACTTTACGGGCTGCCTACATGCCTCCATCTATACATTACATCGATGATTTTCTCTTTCTTCTGGCATCATCTGGTCAACATTGAGCCTTGCCTTATATTTTTTAGCACTATATATTAAATATGTCCTGGCTTACTGAGAAGTCAAGTAAGGCCGCCTTCGGTCAGTAAGTTGACCTGTACGCCCCTTTACCTTCCTACAACAATAGCTTAGTTCCCTCCCCAAGTAGTCAAGTCAGTGAAAGAGGGTTAAGAAAATCATGCTTCACCCTGAAAGGAGTAAGTCTCAAACTTTGAATTTGAGGAACGTGCGAATGGCAAATGGCGATGAGTTTGAACCAAAATATGAAGCATATGATGTTCCGATCATAATAAATGGAAAATAGTTCATTATAGAGCGATTACTCCAATTCAACTCATTAGACGGCGATTTTCTAGTAGGAAATGCTTTCCTCAAACAAGCTAAAAATTGATCATTTATTCAGGAAGAGTTTTATATTGAATTACAACGTCAAAAAATTCTGTTTCTAAAATATGTTGTACAAAAGTGTAAATTTGGTTTTCATCCAGAAAAACTAGAAGAAATTCAAAAACATATCTAGAGTGAGTCTCTCTATGCAACCCAGCGTGATGAAGAGAACAAAAAAAAAATCATGGAAAAGGTTACTTGAAGAAGAAGTAACCAAATAAGAATTACCTGACGAAGAAGTAATCTAAGAGAATGACAGATGAGTTAAAGAAATAAACCAGCATTATCAATGCAAACAAGGAAAAGAAATTCCTAGTCTTGATAGTATAAAGAATATTTTAGAAAATAATTTTAGTAAAGATCCGATAAAATTATGGGCAAAAGATAAACCTGGGCGACATTGACCCTCAAGGATAAAGATTATGTGGTTAATGTAAAACCAATGCAACATAGTCCTTAGATAGTTCATGAATTTAAATGACAGATTCCTGAAATACTAAAAGAAGGGTTAATAAGACCCAGCGAGACTAGTCCTCATTCAAGTGCGGCTTTCATGGTAAAAAAATCACGCAGAATAGACTCGAAGAAAAGCCAAATTAGTCATAGACTAAAGAGCTTTAGACAAAGCAACAGTCAAAGATGGCTATAAAATTCCAAACAAGGATATGCTGGTAAACAAAATCTAGCTAACCATCTTTTTCTCGAAGTTTGATTTAAAAACGGATATTGGCAAATCAAAATGGAAGAATTATCAATTTCATTAACTACCTTTAGCGCACCACAACGAAACTATGAATGGAAGGTATTACCATTCGGATTGAAACTGCCCTACCTTTAATCCAAAGAAGGATGGATAACATTTTTAGAAAGCACGGAGACTACTGTGTAATGTACATAGATGATATATTAGTATTCTCAAAAACTAGAGAAGAACATAGAAATTACTTAAAAAATATAGCACAAGAATTCATTGACCTTGGATTAGTACTATCACAAAACAAATGTGAATAGGAACAAACCCCCCATTAACTTCTGGGATTGAGAATAGAAGACAGTAGAAAAATTGTCCTTCAAGATTACAAAGCTGAAAAAACAAAGTTATTTCTAGAACAAATCAATGATGTAAATCAACTTCAAATATTTATTGGGTTGTGAAATTACGCGATGAAATACATCCTGCATTTATCAAACCTAACAGAAGCCTTAAGTAAAAAGTTTAAAAAGGAAAATGGATATGAGAAGATGAAGATGACGATACCCAAAATGTTTTATGGATAAAAGGTCAGGATAAAACCCTGCCAAAATTAAGCTTGCCTAAACAAAGAGAGAAGTTCGTTCTAGAGATGGACGCTTCTGAAAATTGTTGGGGTAGAGTATTAAAAGCAATACCTCCTGATCAAGCTGAAGAACAACTGTGTGGATACTGGAGCGGAACCTTTAAGGATGCAGAAACTTGGTATCACATTAACGAAAAATAGTTTTTAGCTATAAAACGTGGCATAAATCATTTTACATATTTTTAGTTTCAGAACCACTTCTCATCAGAATAGATAACATGTGTTTTAAAGCTTTCCTCAAAAGAGACATAAGAGATGTTAGTCAAACAAGACTTTATTGATAGCTACAATGGTTCAAATATTATACTTTTGATGTATAGTACATTTGATCAGCCAAAAATGCATTTGCAGATAGCCTAACCAGGGAATTATGCTTTATGATGCAGGGAGCTGTTGCTATCCCAAAAAAGACTACTCAGAAGGCCTTAAAAGAAATGTATGAAGTAGGAGATCTTGAGGTCGTTCTACTGGAAGAACCATCAGGGAAATTCGACAACTACATTATTTTCCCTAAAAAGAAAGTGGACAGATTTTCGCCACTCACAAATCCTCCCCCAGTAGTGGAAGAGGATGGTTGGAACTCCTAATCTGAAAGCCCTAAAACAGGACGATACAAAACTAAGCGTTCCAAACCAATGCATAAGTTTTGGAATAAAGAGAGTAAGGTTGAAACCTCAACAGCAAGGCACCTTAAACAAATGGCAAGAGAATAAAAAATTACTATCCTAACAACAAGGATCTAAAAAGAAAAGTGACAACTGACGAAGATGAAAAATCTTTAAAGCAAAATGCTACCATAATACAAACCAATGGCAATAAAACAAAATCGTTTTATGATTTAGGGTTATGCGAAGAGAGTAAAAATCTCTTTGAAAATGTCTAGAATTATCTGAGGAAAAAATACTGAAAAGATTACGAACCCTTAGTTAATTAACTGATTGTGTTAAGCACTTAGAATAAATGGTTAATATAAATGATGAAGAGGGAATATAGTCCTACAAGAAAAGGAAGAAATAATTCGATTGTTAGAAGAGCTAAAATCATTGCTCACAGTCGATATCACTACAAAAATAAAAGAACTAGCCATTAAGGAAAATAAAAATGAAGAAATCCTTTACAAACCAGAAATGAAAGCATTCCTGAATTAGGATTATGGATGGCCAAGCCTCACATTACCATCGGGCAAGGTTGATCTTAAATGGATTGAACATGGACTCGTAGACATATTCAAAATAAATCGAGATGATTGTCAACTCACTGATAGTCTCCCAGCTATAGTTCGATATGCTCTTGGAGTTATGGGATTCAGTCGACAGATTATCACAGTCCAAATATTGTCAACACTGACAGAAAGAAGCGAAACCAAATTCTATCAACCATACCAGATTTGGTTCATTTATCGATTCACTAATAAAAAGTTAATGAATTCGTATAATCCGGTGAAAGACAAGATCAAAAGAATTAATTGTGTCCATGCAACCATTGAAAACATGGTAGCCAACCCCATAGAAGCATGTTTCTACGATGGACAAAGGATGGTAATCCTGAAATGGTGTAGAGCATCCATAGAGCCCTCCAAACAAAAGTCAAGATCAAGTAATCAAACTCTATGAACAGTTCAACAGCCAAGAAAAAGAAGAACCTGATCTGCCTAGCCGAACTTTTGAGTTATACATGAAGATGCGGGACCACATAATAAGCATGATTGAAATGGACATAATGGCTAGCGAAAAATGACAAAGCCAAATGGAGAAGAGAATAAAGATATCTGCCATAATAAAACAAAAAGATGACCCTACAAAAAATAATAGAGAATTTTTACAGTTGAAGAATCTTATGTGCCTGATCTTTTCATCTATAAAATGGGTCGAAGTAATAGTTAGAAGGCAGAGGAAGTTTGAAAGAGTGTGAAGTGTGAAAAGTCTGAGGTGTGTAAGAGTGCTAAGAGTGTGAACTGTGCTAAGAATTAGTGTGCGCAACAATAGAAGGAACCATTCATTTCTATTGCTCCTATGTAATATTTTCTTTTCAGTACAAATAAAAGTAGTGTTGATTTTAGTACGACATTTTCTATTACTCTTTTCAAACCAATATCCTGGAAGGTTGAGAGTGTTTGATAATAGCCATTAGCCAATTCTAAGGAATGTAAGGCATCGAACTATGTATCTACTTGGTGAAAAGCTTGGATATCGAAAAGCAACAGGAGAAGTATGGCGGGCATACATTCAAGGACCAAGAACAACATATCTGTAAGTAGCATTATATTCTAAAATAACTTTATGATTTATATTGTACGTGAAAAAGTATTAGGGTGCATAGAATAATATTTTTCTAAAGTTTTGGGGCTAGATTGATACGTTAAAGTACTAGGGTTATCTAACACTATTGAGGAAGACGATTTAATCTAGACCGCCATAAATCATGGATACACGGCCAGATAGTGCTGGCATGTAAACTAAATTGCCTGCGCTGGTAGTGGATCGCGTCACGTGTGTGTGTGTGTGTGTGGATTGGGATGATAGAACATTGATGACGTTTGTATTTTTGCTATTGTAGGATATGGCTGGGGTACCTAACGACCCACAACTCGGTGTATCGGAGGAAGATCCAAGGAGGGAGGGCTGGAAGAAGAAAACCCTACTGTGATCGAACTAGAGGGGCCTGATGAGGATGACTTTGGGATCGAACATGTCGAACGCGATGACTCTGTACCTTGTAAATGAGGATGGAAGTACACCCAAATGGCTAATGAGAGAGACGATCTGATCCATCAGATGTTGTCCCTAGATTGAGGTTGATATCATCCAAGTAAGGGAGGAAAGAGATTCACTGAAGAAGCAACAAAAGTTTTTTGAGGAGAGGTTATGATAACGCTTGGGGGAAAAAGCAGTACGACTATAACTACTGCTTCCGGAAAAAGATTATGGAATTAAAGAATCTCCTAGGTGATGTTGATTCGGTAATGCTCTCGCAGACTTAAATACAATAATGGATTTATGAATGTGACAACTACATTGAGGAGGAAAACAACTAGGGGAGAGAAAGCAAGAGAGAGTAGAAAAATAAATCATAGTATCAGTAGAGAATAAGTTTATGTCTTTGTAATCCGTAGAAGTGCACGATTTTCCTTAAAACTTGATTAGTGTTATTTATTTTGATAAGTTTTTATTTACATTGTTTTTATTAAAGACAATCGTGTGATTTTGATAGTACTTTACACTAGGGGCCGAGGAGGCCAAACTGGGGGTCGTACTAGAGATCAAGAGGTTCCAGTTGGGGAGATACCCCAGGAGGTTCCAGTTGGGGAGGCACCCCCTACAGAGCAACAGTAACCAAATCAGGAACCCGTGGCTGCTGCCCTAAACATTATGAACCAATTTTTGGCATTCATGGCTCAGAATTTTGTCAATCAGCAACTTATATTCAAAACCCTGTTCAACCACAGCCGCAAACACAGGAAGAGAGTACCCTGAGCGAACTCAACAAATAGAATGTGGCAAAATTTAATGGGTCAATGGACCTTACAGAAGCAAAGTCCTAGATTACAGAGTTGGAGAAGATATGTGAGATATTAAGTGTACGGATAAGTAGAAGGTTGAGTTTACAGTATACAAGCTGAGAGGCGAAGCTAACCAATGGTGGAAGATGGTAGAGGATAGCAAGACTGTGCAGCAACGGTCTGAGGTGAGTTGGGAATAGTTCAAGGAGCTGTCTAATAAGCAGTACTTCTGTACGAGCTACCGCGAACAGATGCTGAGATAGTTTGCCAACATAACTCAGGGAAACAGGGAGGCTATAGATGAATATGAGATGAGGTTCTCACGATTGGCCAGATTTATAGTCAGGATGTTAGCAATTGAGGTCGATAGATGTTGGAAATTCGAGTGAAGACTTAGGCCTGGTCTGAGGGATGGAGTAATCTTTGCTCGGTTATTGAGCAACATAGAATGCGTGGATTTAGCACATGCATTAGAGCAGTCTAGATCTGATAACAAAAAGAGGCTTATGCAGCACCAATGTGGCAAGAAGAGGGACATATAGGAGGTTAGGTCCTCAGAGGCTGACAAGCATCATCAGTTTTCTATTGTACAGCATCGGGGTGCTTATAGTCAGAGGATAGGACAGAATCAGGGGTTCAGACCCGCTTCATATAAAGGATCTAAACCTGGACATAATTCTAGGAGTAGGCCAACGTAGAATACGGGTTCTAGATGTGCACAGAGTGAGGGAGTTAGATCGATACAGAGTGTTGGGTCCAGACCGCCATCGAGGCCAGTGCATTGATCTACACAGAGTACGGGTCACCAGGACAGTTTCTTAATCCACTCCTTGCACTACCCGCAGGAAGAACCATGACAACAGACCGTGTTATAAACTTTCTAGGGGATGATACAAATGTGGGAGCACAAAGTACCAGGTTCGAGATTACCCATCGGCCAGGGAGAGAATTAGCTAGCCTTCTATCCCGCTCTTACAGCTAGCACGGCAGCGAGCAGTGCTCCTTATTTGGGAGGAGGACAGAGTCAGCAAGGCCCTACTCAACAATCTCAACAAGGACAAAGGTCCAGGACGCCAACTCGTCTATTATCTATGTTTGCCTAGGATACTGCGACATCCAATGATGTGGTGTTAGGTACACTTCTTCTTAACTCACTAGATGCTTGTGTATTGTTTGACTCAGGAGTATCTTACTCTTTTGTATCACATACTTTTGCACGGCAACTGAGGGTGAAAACCCATCCTTTAGAGACTAACCTCACGATAGGCACTCCATTGGGAGAGTCTTTGATAGTATCGACATCTCTTTCTATTCTAATGTTCATATTGGGGATAAAGATCTTCCCGTAGACCTCATCCCATTAGCTATTCATGATTTTGACATCATATTAGGCATGGATTGGTTATCTTCAAAGCATGCGCTTGTAGATTGTCATAGGAAAATAGTTTGTTTTGATATTCTGGGGAAATCTAAGTTTGTTTATCGTGGGTCTAAAACTGAATGGGCTGGTTAGTATTATTTCGGCCATCAAAGCACAATGGTTACTGCGCCAGGGTTGTCAGGGATATATAGCACCTGGCATGAATATGAATCAAAATGGTGTTGAGTTGCCATCTATCCCTATGGTAAAACACTATCCTGATATCTTTCCTCACAAGTTGCTAGGGTAGCCTATTGACTGTGAGATGAAGTTTGTGATCGACCTCATTATGGGTTCAGAGCCTATATCTAAGGCTCCGTATTGTATGGCTCCAACCGAGAAAAAAAGAGCTGAAGAAGCAGTTGTAGGAATTACTGGATCAGGGGTTCATACATCCTAGTGTATCCCCATAGGGTGCTCCAGTCCTCTTTGTGAAGAAGGACGGTACACTGAGACTGTATTGATTACAAAGAGTTGAACATGATTACGATCCGTAAAAAGTACCCATTACCTATATTGAAGACTTATTTGATCAATTTCAGGGTGCTTGTTACTTTTTGAAGACCAATCTAAGGTCTGGATATCATCAACTAAAGGTAAAAGAGGCAGATATACCAAAGACAACATTTCAGACATGCTATGTGCATTATGAGTTTGTTGTTATGCCTTTTGGTTTAATGAATGCCCTAGCAGCATTTATGGATCTAATGAATAGGGTCTTCAGAGATTATTTAGATCTCTGAACAGCGTGTTTATAGACTATTTGAGGTTTGAGAAAGAGCATAGGAAACATTTGAGACTAGTGTTGCAACGGCTGAGAGACCAAAAGTTATACGCAAAGCTCTCAAAATGCAAATTTTGGCTTCAGCAGATTAGTTTCCTTGGACACGTGGTATCTAAGGATGGTAGAACCGAAAAGATTAAGACGGTGACTGAATGGCAGAGACCTAGCACGGTAAAGGAGGTGCGTAATTTTCTGGGTCTAGTAGGTTATTACAGGCGATTCATGGAAGGCTTCTTAAAGATTGCAGGACCATTGACTTGTTTAACAAGCAAGAATGTGCGGTTTGTTTAGAATAATGAGTGTGAGTCCAGCTTCCAGGAGTTGAAGCAAAGACTAGTGATAGCACTAGTATTAACATTGCCATCAGGTTCAGGAGAGTTTGTAATTTACAGTGATGCCTCCAAGAAAGAGCTTGGTTGTGTTTCGATGTAGCATGGGAAGGTTATTGCAAAGGTTATTGCCTATGCGTCGAGGTAGTTAAAGACTCATGAGCAGAACTATCCAACCCATGATATAGATTTGGCAGCGGTCATCTTCGCCTTGAAGCTGTGGCGACATTACTTACACGAGGAAACTTGTGAGATTTACACAGACCACAAGAGCCTTAAATATATATTTACTCACAGAGAGCTTAATATAAGGCAGCATAGGTGGTTAGAGCTTCTGAAGGATTATGATTGCTCTATTCACTACCATCCAGGTAAGGCCAATGTAGTTACCGATGCCCTTAGTAGGAAGAGTACCAGAAACCTAACAGCATTAATTACATGACAGCCTCAGTTGTTAGAGGTTATGAGGCAATTGGACCTGGAGGTCAGATGCCCGGGATATGGTGCCGTATTGGCAACCATGCATGTTCAGCCCGCATTAATTAGCAGGATAAAAGAGGCACAGGAAAACGAACCTGGGCTTTCCAAGATCATTGGAGGTAATAAAAGTGGGAAACAAACGAAGTTCAAGATTGACTCTAAGGGAGTGTTACGATTTGGCCATCAGTTGTTTGTCCCAAATAATGAGGAGCTAAAGCGATTATTGTTGTCTGAGGTGCATAGCTCGCATTTTTCAGTACACCCAGGAACTACCAAAATGTATCATGACCTTCGAGAGCATTTTCTGGTAGTCAAGAATAAAAAGGGACATAGCGAAGTTTGTGTTTGATGTTTAGTCTGTCAACAGATAAAGGCCGAACAAGCAGGAACAATACAAGGCCGAGTACAGCCAGGTGGTTTACCCAAGACAGCTCGGGGTTATGATATGGGTTGTGGTGGATAGGCTCACTAAATCGGCACACTTTTTGCCTATACGAGCAAATTTTACTATGCAACAATTGGCTCAATTATATAAGGATACCATTGTGAGAATCCAAGGAGTACCGGTTTGATTGTGTCGAATAGGGATTCACGTTTTACTTCAAGGTTTTGGGAGAGTTTCCAGAAGGCTATGGGGACTAACTTGAGGTTTAATACGACTTTCCATCCTTAGACAGATGGCTATTCAGAGAGGACCATCCAGACCTTGGAGGACATGCTGAGGGCTTGTGTTATAGATTTCCAGGGTAGTTGGGATAACCATTTTTTGTTAGTTAAGTTTGCATATAACAACAGCTATCAGGCCAGTATCCAGATGGCACCTTTCAGGGCCTTGTATGATCGGAAGTGTAGAATTCCATTGTATTGTGATGAAGTTGGAGAGCGGCAACTCATCGGCCTAGAGTTGGTTCAGGTAACCTATGAGAAAGTTGATTTCATTCGATCACGCATGAGAGTGGCATAGGATAGACAGTGAATGTATGCTTCAAAGCGTATATGGAATTTGGAATTTGAGGTTGGTGACCGAGTATTTCTCAGAATATCACCTTGGAAAGAAGTTATGCATTTCGGGAAAAAGGGTAACCTCAGCCCTAGGTATATTGGTCCCTAAGAGATCGTTAAGAGGGTTGGACCGGTGGCATATCATTTGGCACTGTCGCCGGACCTGTCGCATGTTTACAATGTGTTTCACGTGTCGGTGTTAAGGAAGTATGTGCATGATCCGACACACGTATTACAGCATCGTCTCAAGGATATCCAGAAGGTTTTGAGTTATGAGGAAATATCAACGAAAATATTAGACCGTCGTGAACAAATACTGAGGACCAAAGTGATACCACTGGTAAAGGTGCTGTGGAGGAATCACATTATCGAGGAGGCTACCTGGGAACTAGAGGAGGCCATGCGATGTGCTTACCCTCATCTATTCGACACTACAGGTACGTAAAATTCGAGGACAAATTTTTCTTATAAGTTTGGGATAGTGTAAAACCCCGAAACCCCAAATACTTTAAGCAAATTAAATTAAGATTTTTGAGCGACGATATTTTTTTAATACTTAACATCGACGTGTATGTTAGTGATGAATTATTTTTCTTAGCAATGATATACTTTTAGCGACGATTTGTAAAGCAAGATAGCGTAACAACCCGTTAATAATTTTTCTAGCACATAAATTATCATAAAGATTTTGTTTTGGACCATTTCACAATAATAAAAGTTTCGGGTAAAATTTGAGCAACTAATGAAAGTGTAAGGTTTTTTTTTGTGATTTTTCAGTTAGGGTTATATATACGTAATTAACTCCGATTCACCCTCATTTACCTAATTAACTATTATTAAACCTAAATAACCCTGATTAACCCTAAGTAAACATAATTAATCCTGATTAATCATAATTAGCCAGAACTAAACTCTAATTAAACCCTGTTAATATATTCCTAATTATCTTAAATACTATCTAACTCTAACTATATACTTAAACCCTTGACTCAATCACAGGTAGGACAATATCAACTCTAGGAATGAACTCAACGAATTCTAAAGTGCCTCAATCCTAATTAGCACATTAACTCAAATTAACCTTAATTAACTCTTACTTAAGCCTTAAGTAATAATAAATAAGTCTAATTAAACTCAATCAACTCTAGTTAACCCTATTTAGGTCGAATTAGCCCTCATTAGCATTAATCCTATTTAGCTCTTATTAGCCCTAATTAAAATTAATTACCCCTAATTACTGTTAATTTAATATCTAATTAGCCTTAATCACTACTGATTAACCTAATTAAACCCTGATTGTCCTAATAAATCGTAAACAAATCCTAATTAAACCCAATTAGGGTAACTATAATATGTTCTGATTAGGCTCAACTAGCCCGAATTAGGTCGAATTAATCCATGAATAACACTATTTGAGTCTAATTAAATGTAATTAACTGTAATCAACCCTAAATAGCTCGAATTGCCCTACTTACCCCTAATTAACACATTAACTTGGCATTTTCACCTTAATTAGCTAGTATCTATTTAGGTTCGGTACAAAATCATTTGGTTATAATAAACTAGAGCAGAGAAATTAAATCATTATTCCTAAATCTTTTGATATGTAACGATCCACCAAATAAGGATTCTCTTTTGGATGGTATGTTATGGACTCAAAAGTTTTCCTAAGCGCATCATGTTGAACCATCTCGTCTAAGATCTTATCTTTTGAGACTTCACATAACACTTTTGGCTCGCAACTCTCCATGTCTACAGAAGAGAAGACTTTCTGAGGCAAAAGGTCTTTCTCAGCCTGTCGCAGACATTTCCTGCACTCCATTGTTCCTGAGGTAATCAGATGGTAAATATACACAGTTTTCTTCTGACCTATCCTATATGCCCAACATATGGCTTGCCTTTCAATTGATGGCTTCCAACCAGTATCAAGCAAAATAACTCTCGACACCCAATCATGGCTGATTAAGGCTAATTTGAGCTAAATAGGATTAATGCTAATGAGGGTTAATTCGAGATAAATGAGGTTTGAAAGGCAAGCTATGTAGGGCATAAATTTGGTTAGGGCATCGAGATTTGTGTTGCTTGATATTGGTTGCAATCCATCAGTTGAAAGGCAAGCCATATATCGGGTGTACGAGATCGGTTAGAAAAAAACTATGTATATTTACCATCTAATTACCTCAAGAACAATGGAGGGCAGGAAATGTCTGCGACAGGCTGAAATGATCTTTTGCCTCAAAAAGTCTTCTCTTCTACAGATATGGAGAGTTGCGAGCCAAAAGTGTTATTTGAAGTCCCGAAAGATAAGAACTTAGACGAGATTGTTCAACATGACGAGCTAAGAAAATTTTTTGAGTCTATTACTTACCAACGAAAAGCACCGGGTTTACTTGAGAATCCCAACTTGGTGGATTGTTAAGTATTAAAGGATTTAAGAATGATGATTTTCTCTGCTCAAGTTCACTATAACCAAATAATTGTACCAGCCTAAATAGATAATAACTAATTAAGGTGAACATGCTGAGTTAATGCGTTAATTTGGGGCAATTAGGATAATTCGAGCTATTTAAAATTGATTACAGTTAATTACGTTTAATTAGACTCAATTAGTATTATTCAGAGATTAATTCGTGCTAATTCGGGCTACTTAGGGCTAGTTGAGCCTAATTAGAATATATTACAGTTAATTACCCTAATTGGGTTTAATTAGGGTTTGTCTACGATTTATCAAGATATCAGGGTTTCTATAGATTAATCAGCGATGATTAGGGCTAATTAGAGATTAAATTAACAGTGAATTAGGGTTAATTAATGTTAATTAGGGTTAATCAGTTTTAATTAGGGCTAATCGGAGTTAGTTGGGTTTAATTAAGAATAATTACTGTAAACTAGAGTTTAATTATGGTTAATCAGTTTTAATTAGGCCGCGTACGTAGCCTTCCCGTGATCACTGCACATGCCATTAATTAACCCTAATTAGGCCACGTACGCAGCCTTCCCAGTGTCTGTGTCTCCACAGACACCGATCGTGGAGTCTCGTCGTTACATGAGGACGAGGTCCGTCACATTACTGTGGAGGTTTATAAGAGTATCACGGCACATAATCAGGTACAATCACTGGATACGTTTAATTAGTGAACACTACATACGATTGCTATCGATATTAATGCATTCGTGCCTTGACATGTAGGGCACTGTTGCTGGACATTCTGATCCGGATCTGGATCACAGTGCCCCCGTGGATAAGGATGATTAGTAGGACCATCAGATTCGGGACTCGCCGAATCCTGATCAGCCATTCCCCTCCTAGCTAGCTCTTTGTATCCCACTCTTGTAATACCCCGAACCCTAAAATACTCTTCGTAAATTAAATTGGTATTTTTAGTGACAAATTTAAATTTTCTTAATGTTGATATAATTATTTAGCGATGATACAGTTTATTATTTAACGTCGACGTGTAGTTTAGCGCTGAATTAAATTTTTTAGCATTGATATATCTTTGTAGGAAACAATTAAATTTCTTTTAGTATTGACTTTCTTGTTAGCGACGATTTGTCAAACGAGATAACGCGAAAGACCCGTCAATAAGTTTTCCTAGAGCATAAACTATTGTAGATAATTGTTTTTTGGACTTTTTCGCGATAATAAAAGCTTCGGGTGAAAACTTAAGTGACTAAGGAAAGTTTATAGGGTTTTTGATATTTATCCAACATAGGGTTTTATTTATGTTTAGCTTTTGTGAGAGAGAGAGAGAGAGAGAGAGAGAGAGCCGTCTCAAACCTCCCTATTTCTCTGTTTTGTGAATCACGGTCGAGAGAGAGAGAGTTTCACAGAGAAGAGAAAACTGTGGGTTTGCTCGTGAGAGAGAGGAGAGAGTTGCATAGAGAAGAAGAGCACACAGAATAGAAGATAGAGAGGGCTGCCGATTGTATGCTCTAGTGAACGGAAATCAATTCTCGGTAAGTCCTCTTACAAATTCTCGGTAAGCTGTCGAAGGGCGTGAGTGAGGGGCTGTCAAAACAGCCCATGTGCAGCGTGTGGTTGTGGAATTGTGAGATGGAATTGGAAATTTTCCATGGATGTGGGTGTCGTGGGTTTGCGTTGGTTGAGTGCGCGAGTTCATGTCTTGGAAAAGACGTAGAGCGAGAGGGTGAACTGGGATCGGGCGAGTGCGTTTGTGGGTACTTATCTGTATGTGTGTGCTTCATATGTGTGTATATGTGGGTTTTTAGATAGAGAGGGAGAGGGATAATGGCTGCCGTCAACAGATGTTACAGCGCCACCAAAGAACAGCCGTGAAAGGGGTGCTTTTAGAGAGAGAACATGCCTGTGAATTGGGTTTAGAGGCAGGCATGCTTGCCGTAACAGTGAGGCAGTGAGTGAGTGATTTGTGTATGTGTACTAAGTGTGTGTATGATGTGCTGAACAGAAAGAAAAAAAAAGAAAACAAGAGAATACCCACTGCCGTGAGGCAGTGGGTGTGGGTAGAAATAAGGTGTGCTGTGTAAAGTTGTGTGGGTGTGTTTATGCTGGGTGTGTGTGTGTGTGTGTGAGTGACCTGTGAGAGTTATGGGTGAGTATATTGGTGAGGGAGATCAGTAAGCTTGGGCAGTCATAACAGTGAGATAAAGTGTGTGAGCCTTGAGTGTGAGGAGTGCAATATGTATATGGGACTGTGTGGGTAAGTGCACTGCCGATTATGCATTTTATTGTAAGTGTTTAACCCATTTGTGTGTGTGTGTGTGTGTGTGTTAGTGTTTATATTTGAGTGATTTGTGTGTGAACCGTGAGTGTAATGGGTAAAAAGAATATGTGTGTTTGTGGTGTTTGAGAGTGGGAAGGGAAGTGGGTATGACAAGTTTGTTTGGCATGGAATGAAGGTGTGTTTCTGTGTGTGTAATGAGGAAGAAAAGGGTGTCATGGGAGAGTATGGCTTGTGACATGGAAACAAGGAGTTTCTGTGCATTTGGAGTGCATGGCAACATATATATATATATATATATATATATATATATATATATATGTGTGTGTGTGTGTGTGTGTGTGTGTGTGTGTGTGTGAGTGGTGTGTGTCTGTAAGGAGCAAGAAGAATGGCAGTGGTGTGGTTGTAATGGGTGTGGGATATATGTAATTAAGCGGTTTAGTGTGTGAATGAAGTTGTAGATTTAGTGTGTTAATGAAGCGAATTGTAATGTACCAGGGGTGAAAGAGAAGCTGCGTGAATAGTAGCTGTGTGTTCTGGGTTTTGGACAGTAGATAAGAAGAAGGAGGAGGTGCAACAGTGATGGATCTCACCAGCAAACGTGGTACACTGTGCATGAACAGTTGTACCACGTGGTTGTTGGGTATTGTACGCTTGTCCAAAAATTCTGAAAATTTACAGAATGATTCTTATTGCAATATTATAATTTCTGAGAAAATTTCATATTTTTCTGATATCGTATTTATTTATTATATGTTTTGCAAATTAAGACATATAAAAATTCTTTGGAGCCTTTAAGCCCGCGAAAATGTTTTGGACAAATTATAGTAATGTTTTTATACTATAAGAAAGACTCAGTAAAAGTTTAATAATCTTTGAAGTTGATTTGATATCATTTTCCATATCGCATTGAGTTTAGCAAAACAAAAAATAAAGAAATAGTTTTAGTGCCTTTTAAATCCTGATTTTTATTTCTATAATTTTTATACATATATTAAGGCTTAAAAAAAATTTGTGTCCTTATTTCCAGCTAGAAGCAACTAAGAAAAGTTATTGGTTTTTAGTGTATTTAAGGAAATTATCTTTAATTCGAAAATAATCAAAAATTATATTTTTATCCCATATGCTCTATTAAGCTATAAATAATGCTTAATGAACAATAAGAATATTTTTTTGGGATATTTTGGAGCCTCGTGGAACGTGACGAGTGTCGGGTTAGGTTGACCGAGTGGAAAACTGCTTTGAATTTCGTCGTTCCGGGTAGAGAAATGAGTATACTGTGGGTAGTTATATTAGATTTATAATATATCAGTGTGGATAGCGTTCTGACAAATGAATTGCCCGACCTAGGTTAATTCAAAGGATTTTTGGATCGAGGCCGTTGAGCAGTGCATAGCTTGGACTGAGGTAAGGGATTTTCATCCGAACCTAACTCCTCTATTTGATTCATATGTTATTCTGATTTGCTATCATTATTTCTTTGGATTCAATTATAATTGTGATGAATTGTATCGATTGTCATTAATAACCTTGTTTGAGCCTGACACGTTCATTGAAAATCTCATTCGATGCTCAGTACTTATTTATCTTTGAGTGTCGATTTATTCATTGTAATATCGTTTATTGCATTCTACATATTGGCATGAGATAGTGTATTCAGGAGTTATAAGGATGGTCTGTATCGGGGGTGATATAAGGATGGTCTGTTATTGTCAGAAAATGCTAGTACCTTGAGGGTCTAGCTAGTGTTCATATGCATATGTAACCATATCGTTATTAAGCGCTGCATGTGTGGCTTTGCTAAGTGTTAACCTGCATTGCCTGTGTGGCTTTGCTAAGTGTTACCCTGCATTGCCTGTGTGGCTTTGCAATTTAGTCATGTCCAATATCATCTGCATTGCTTCAGTGAAATCGAAAGTGCATTTATTGAATCTTGAATTGCGAAATTGAAAATATTGTTTCTATATTGTCATTGACATAACCTTCTGACCAAATCGTTTGTAATCTTATTGAATGTTGAGCAACCTTACTGAGCTCCCGAAAGCTCACTCCCTTTTTCTGTTCCCTTCTGCAGGAAATAATCGTCTGTAAGAGTTTGGAGCCAATGGCTTGATTGTGGATTAGATTAGCATTTTCGTTATTTGTTATTTAAGCCCCTGCGAGGGGACTAGTGTGTAACTTAATAAATTAAGTACATTACATTTGTTTTGAATGAGAACGATTTGTTGAGATAGTTGAGTTATTGTAAAGCTCTGATATAGATGCTATTAGGTTATCCTTAGCGGTATTGAATGGATTTAATAAATAAGTATTGATCGATTGAGTGTCTAACGTTCCGAAAAATACCGGGATGTTACAACTCCTATGCGCCCCCTCCCCCCCCCCCCAATTTATACTCCCCTCCTCTGCTCTATAAATGTACCCCGCTCCCGTGCCCTCCTGAATTTTGTATGCATTTTATTGTTGGATTGTGATTACATGTTTAGGTATTAAAAAAATAATTTTTTAAATTAGTTTAACTGTTAGCGACTGACTATATTCCGTCGCTAAAAGTCTAACTACTAATTACTATTAAATGAACGACTTTTAGCTACAAAAATTCTGTTTAAACGTTTAGCGACGGTATTTCGTCTCTAAATATTTTAGGTAATAAATTATTTTTGAAAAAAAAATTAAAATACAAAAAATAGAACTAGCGATAGAAAATTCGCCTCAAATTGTATTTGTACGTCCATCGTTAAAGTTAACTTTAGGCGACGGATTGAAAAATTTCGTCGCAAAACTTTTAGCGACGGGGTTATAGGCAACGGAGTTTTAGCAATGGGGTGTCCATCGCTAAAATGTTTTTCCGACCCGGATGTCTAACTTTTAGCGACGAAAGTATTCGTCGCTAAAAGTCTTTCTTCTTGTAGTGTAATGAGAGTCAAGCGTAACAAAAAATGCAAGGAAAATAACACTCATGCAGCAACAATCTTACAATTCAAGAAAGGTTGAAACCTGTGAAACGAAAAAGAAAAGTGTACCATTGACTGTCTATAATTAGAGAAATTCGTTGACATCATGTCAGCTTAGAGCTTTAAGACCCTCTCGCAACCTATGTTGTTTATGCATGTTAATATATAGCCAAAGTTGTACTCGACAATACTAACTTCTTTGACGGCTGATATTGAGAGATGCAAGAGGATGTGAGATGTTGCAAGGCACCAAAGCAAAGTGTTTTACATACTAATAGTAGTACAAAAGTTAGAACAGATAAGACTTACTAATTGGATATGGTAGTTTGTTGTGGCTGTGATTTTTCGATCATACTTTTGTAGAGGACCTTTTGTGGGTGTAATCCTCGGATTAATCTACAAAATTGTCTCAAGAAGAGTATTCTAAAATCTTACTTGTCAAAAATCTCGCAGCATAGATCCATTTTGCTTTTATCTTGCTTTCAAATTGTTCATTAAGAGTCAAAAATTGATTATCTTCTTGACTTCTTCTGTTTCAACTGGGCTCCAGTTGATTACCTTGTTACGTACTCATCTACCTTTTAAGGACAATTGTTAATCAAGAGTTTAACTAAGTGTGAAAGCTCCTACGAAAGAGTTTACGCTGAGTTGTCACAAAGAGTTCTAGGAAAAGATGAGTGTCTCACAATGAAAGTTGGATCCTATTTGACAAGCAACAATATGTGCCCCAGAAATATGATATGGTGTAAGTATAGAGCTTTGAAATTCTACATATCGTAATTCTAAACGAAGAGCGAAGGCTTCAGGTTTTTTATATATATATAGATACAAATATGAGAAAAACAAATATGTTGCCTAAGGCTAGTGACAAGAATTACCAGGTTTTGAGATGTTTTAAATTCTCTCTTACTACTTGCTAAATTGAAATTTGCTAGATTTCAGAAATGCAAAGAACATGGATGTTGCAACGTGCCTTGAATATCACTCATCTTGTCTCATTATTATTTCTTTTTTGACGGAATAAAGGAAATCTTAACACCACCACCACCCTTAAGACATAACTTCTCAATTTTTTCTAGTGGCGCAGTCATTGAAGACTCTCGCTGCAAACTTTGTCAAGTTTGAGCTCTTCGAAGGAAATAACTTTAGGCTTCGATTTTGTTGAATTGATAGGGTTTTATGTTCTCACAAACCCGAAGCCTGAGGCATGTGAAAATGAGACTGCGGCAGAGACTCGAAAAAGACTTATATGCAAGCAAGATGATTATTGCTCCAAAGGCCAAATGCAATATGCTATTAGACACGCTTTATGATGTCTATCATTAGAAAAGAACCAATTGTTACATTTCCTAATGTTCGCAATGTATAGCGGTCAAATGGGATGGTTTTCTTCTCATGACCTCAGTAAAGGATGTGTAGGACGCTTTGGAGAGAATTTACTCCGTAAAGGATGCTAACCACCACGAAATTCCTACTAAATTTCTTCACTATAATATGCTTGATAGTTGAAAACTGCTTGAGCAATTTTTTGAAATAAAATAAATTTTAGATCAGCTCAAAGAACATATAGCATACGGGTGAAGCTCCCTAAGGTATTGTCCCGGAAGAGGTGCCTAGCCTGAGGTATGTTGCACACTCTGAAGAGCCGATCAAAGCATTTCCATGACCAAATAGAAATGCGCATGTTGTGATGAAAAGGTCGACCAATGCAGGGGGTATGGCAGTATGACAGAGTACAAGGGGCCAACACATAGGCGCGGTGGGGTGTGTGTGGTGCTAAAGGCACGCTCATTGGAAACGGTTTCGGGGTATAATCACTAAGTTTTTGTAGGACACATGACACGTGGAAAGCGCATGTGCACAACCAGGAAAAGTAATGCGGGGGGGGGGCAACTATAGAAGCAGGCTCAGGAGCAGTTGGGTATTCGAGTGCTCGGGCGCGGTGATGGGCACAATGTCGGGGGCATGTAGTGTTATAAGGGAGCTTCAACAGACAGGCATTTCAGCACTCAAACACTGCAATAGAGGTCATAAAGCAAGGATCCTCAAAGGAGAAGAGAGATCAAGGGCTTGTGCAACCAGCACCAAACAAAAGGAGAGACCATGGGACGAGGCAAGGAACCCCCAAGGAAAAGAGAGACCAAGGGGTGAGGAAAAAAGCCCTTAAAGAGGGGGTGGTGCATGGAGTGAGTCAAGGAGTCCCCAGGGAAGGTGAGGCCAAAGGGTGAGTTAAGGAGCCCCTGAAGATAGGAAAAACGAATGGGTGGCGAGAGGATCCCTAAGGAGGGGAATGACCAAGGCATGAGAGAGGAGCCTAGAAAAAGAGGAAAGAGCAATAGGTGAGGTGGGGTAGCCCCCAAGGAGAGGCTTTGGCTGGCTTCTAAGGGAGGGGCTCGGCAGGTGACCCGCAAAGGGAGGGCTCGGGCCAAGGGGAAGATCTCGAGATCCGATTCCAACAGTTAGAATACCTTTGATAGCAAAGGTGCGAGACGTGAGTTAGAGCATCCTTCCTGGGTTGACCAGATTGGTTGTGTTTTGACTTAGGCTGTTGATAATTTGTTAACATGTCACTAGAGCAAGACCCAAGAGTGATCAAAGGTGCGTAGCCAAGATGACTTAGTAACATGATCTTCTTTTGGCTAATAATACGGAGCATTAGACAAAGGGGGTTCCTTCTTTTGAAAATCAACCTTCTGTGTAACTTGGAATTGAAAATAACTACATGTGAGTTTGCGAGGCACATTTGGCTAATCTGTAGTGCCATCATAATGAAAACACTAGTTCTTGTATTTTATTCCAGCAACGCATATAAGCCAATTTAAAGCATGATATACATTAACTGTTGGGCTTATACTTAATATGGTTTTGATTCGGCAAGGTCTTACGTTCGATTCTTTCGGCTTGTATATCTAGTCTTCCTTTATTATGGTGCAACTAGTATTGATCCCATGTGCTGCACACGGGAGAAACAACCGCTAAAAGCTCATATTTATACGTCACATAGTCATAGCAAATAATTTTTTTTTCACCTTTGTATGAGTTTTCTACCACTTTTAGTTACAATAGTAATAATCAAATATGTTGAGGTTTTTATTAATAAAACTCATCAAGAAGAGTAGAGCTATACGATATAAGACAAAATAAAATATATTATTAATTATATATATATATATGTGTGTGTGTGTGTGTGTGTGTGTGTGTCTTTGTGTACATGACTTATAATAAAATAAAAGGAGGGAGATTAATTTTATTAGATTATGAAAACATATTGGACTTGTGTAAAATTTAGAAAAGTTTCAAGATTTAAAAGAGAGATATAAATTCAAAGTTGTGTATGTGTGTGTGAGTGAGTGAGAGAGAGAGAGAGAGAGAGAGAGAGAGATTTTGTTTTTAAGAGAGGACATGTTGACGTGGAACAGAGAGAGATATAATTTTTTTTTATTGGTTGAATGTCAAATGATATAAAGAGATATGTCAAGTAGGGAAGATAATGTTATATTCTCTCAGTTTCGGCATTCATATAAATATAATTAGATATGCACTTTGTAATTTATGCACTTGGTCATTACCTTGATTAGTCCTTTTATTTGCAATCCGGGGCTTGAACATTAAGAAGAATGTTAAAGTATAGTATACATTGTAAAAGTCTTTTCCTAATAGTCTAAGCTTTTAGGGTAACCAATAACTTAATACTAAGCTCGAAAATAATTGGATGACATCCTCGTCACTTTGTAATCAACATGTTGGTTCATATGAGAAAACAAGAAAATAAAAGACGTACAATGCAAATGGCAGAATGTATCTAGGCTTAGTGCCAAATCCAAGAAGTGTACAAGAACCGTCTGTGTCTTAAGTCCACGAACAAGAATGAGCGAAAAGACACTAGAAAATCTGAGGAGTAGTGCACTTGTAGCAGAAAAAAAGCATCTATTCATGATTCATTGTCTGTTTCCCCTTGTTTTACTGCAGTTAATCCAGATAATAAGAGCAGCTTGGGCCAACCCTCAGAATTTTGGATGTACAAACAGTTTCGGGTTGGAAAAAGAAAAATAGACAGTTAGAGTCTTCGTTGTACTTGATTGCCAATAACCGACACTACTTCAAAAGTAGAATCAATAAAGACAAAGTGGGTTAACTAAAGTCTAAATTGGAAGGGGTTTTCCACAAAATAGAAAACGATTTCATTTGAATCAAAGAAGCAGTAAAGATAACTTGACAAAATGGAGCCAAACCAAAATCAATATTCACTTCAAAGCTGGAAGAAGAATGGAATTCAATTCAAAGCACCTAGACAATGAAATGTGACTTAACCTACGTCCATAACCAACTGATGCGCACAACTATTAGAAACTAGAGATAAAGTAACAACAAACTTACTTCAGACGCACAAACCATCATAGGTGATGAAATACGATTTTGCTAGTTTTCTATCTGCATATCGATCGATGACAGTCAGAGAAAAATTAGACTAGGTTTTGCATATGTATGTGTGTGCACCTCGATCTGTGCGTTAGAGAGAAGATAGGAGATTGAAAAATTAAATTAGAGAAAAGTTGATTTTAAGAAGAATGAAGCAATTAAAAGTCAGAGAGAGAGAGAGAGAGAGAGCCAATTATAAGTGTGTGCTCTAGTGTGTGCGCGTTTGTGTGTGCTCCCGGTGTGAGCGTCTGGTGCTTCTGCGTGCATCTATGGTGTGCGTATGTGTTTTAGAGAGGAGGGAGAGACAACCAGAGAGGCGATTTGGGAAAGGGAAGGGTAACGTGAGGTCGTGGGACGCAGAAAGAAAACATAATTTTTATGAGCTATAGTAATAGGACACCTATAGTCGCCGTTGTATACAGTATATACAAGCGGTTTTTCAGCCGTTGTTACAGGACAATTTTATTATTGTGGTTCAATTCTTTCTGCTTCCTAATATTTGGTTCCCCTTTATTAAGGTGTTAGTTGCACTTTGCACTTTTGATGGTGATGCACCCTGATCTATCTTTTTACGTGCAATCCGATAGCTTGCAGGTGAGTTAGAATATTAAAGTAGAATATATATTGTTGGGGTCATTCGCTAACTGTATCAATTTTTATAGCAACCGGTAACTTAATACCAACCTTGGAAATTAATGGATGACATCATCGTCATTTTTTTTATCAACATGTTGGTTCTTATGAAATAAGAAAAGAAAAAATCAGAAAAGAACAGAGAAAATAAGAAAATATTTCAAGCTGAGAAGTGCTCGTAGCAGAAAGAAAGCATTTATTAACATTTCATTCTCTATTTCCACTTGTTTTATTTCAGGTTCTTCTAGATTATAGGAAGCTCGGAAGTGAGCTACGTGTCTATCTATGATGTTTTCGGATTCAAGTCTTTTCTTTTCCTTTTTCTTTTTTTTTAAAATTTTTTTGCCAAGTAAAGGAGGAAAAAACAAGGGCCTAAGATGAGATGTAATTGTGTGACAGTGAGTTCCCTCACAATGATCATCAACGTCAGTTTCAATAAGGTCACCTATAAATCGGGTTTGGGGCTTTACTACTTTCAAAAAGCAGTCTTCGATGCGCGACAGCAGCAATATCTTTTCTAGCATATGACGAATTACATGCTTTATCCAAAGGCTTGCTTACTGCTTCTTACTGGGCAAAGTGGAATAATTTTTTGCACATAAATATTTTAACTATTTCTAACTTTTTGCTTGATCAGCTCTCGGATTTGAAGGAGATCCCTGATACTACTGCTCCCATTATGTATGACTTTTGCCATGTGCTTTCGGACTTCCATCAGTTTAGAGTAGACAGAGCCACGGCGTCTCAGCTCAAGGAATCCAGAACATTAGCTGCTTTTCCCTACCATGTACGTATTGCCGTCTTCCAAGACTGGGTGCATGACTTTTTGCCGCAATAGAATCTCTAATTCCTTTGTACAGCATGCGTGTTTTTTGGGTACATATTTTAGCTCTATTCGTATCTCTTGTAAATTTGTAGATGGAATCTCAGTAGTCGTGACTCTATCTTCTCTATGCACCTTCCGGTGATGAACCCTTTCTTTTCTATGCTATTCTAGTTTAATCTCAAAAAAAAAATCTCTATTCTTTAAATATTGCTACTTGCTATCATGTCACATGCATACTGTCTGAATACAGATTAGGTCAAAGATATTATCCCCAGTTTTCTATTAAATTGGAGCATCATGTGAATCATTAGAAGCATCATCACTTAGATTTTTTTATTTATGAAGCATATATAAAGTATATCTGAAGCATCATGTGATCGACATCATTTAGATTTTTTTACCTCAGCCAATTGAAAGTGTATATGGCTCTTTCGAAGTTAGCCTGTTGTGAATGAGATCGATGATAAGGAAAATTAGAATAATGGACAATGTATAGAATAGTTTAAGAGGAATACATGACAATAGATCAAAAATCATTGCTCTGGCGTATGGGTGAACAATTTGGCAATCGAACACAGCCAAAGAGAGACCGTCTGATCAAGTTTAATACATTAAACTAGATCTTAGCATTTATTAAACTAATCACTTGGTGTCGGATATTTCAGCTGCAAAGTCTCTTGCCTTTCTAAGGTGATTGTAGTGTATGGGTTGTGGTTGTCTTCTCAGCGTTTAGCCTTTTCATATGTTGCTTGAAGTTTGAATAGGAAGGTGGTTCGAGCTCTATTGAGTCTGGCAGATTGCGAGAGCATCGTACATAAACCTATTTACGTGTTTCCTTTGCAGATAGTCCATTATGCTCTTCTATTATGGTTTTGTTATTAGCACAACAGTGAGGCCATATTCGTTTCTGCCACGGGACACTCACAGGGGGTGTGTTGGAGTTACGTTTTCTTCTCATCTAATTTGCGTTTACTTAATGAAGCTCTCAATCATCATAAGAGGGGGAAAAAGTCTTTTCAGTCGTAATAAGACTTGAAATCAATTCTGAAAAAAAAATGCGGTGGGGTGCGGCAGGGTGGGGGGAGTTAAGAGAGGAGGAGCAGAGGCAATCCCCTCAAGGGCAGAAAGGGCACCACAGCCACCCCCCAGTTTGTGCAACAATTTTTTTAATTGCTATATTATTGGTAACAGCAAATTTCAACTTCCTATTCAATTTTCAAGCAACATAAAGTCTTTGACCTAACCTTTGGAGGATTGTAAGAGTTACAATAACTATGTTTATATTTTTTAATCCACTTTTAATGGAATGAACTAAATTTTGAACTTCTTACGCCTTTTTACCTATGAAGAGTCAAAATGCAAAATGCGTGGGGGGGTGGGGGGGGGGGGGGGGGGGGCTTGTGGAAGGGAGTGGATGGACAAACATGACTTTAATTTGTTTTCCTTTTTGCACTTTCGTTCTGAAAATGAAGTTAACTTTCTTTTTTTATACTACCTCATAAATTTATACAACGAAAAAAAGATAATGATTAGGTCTTAGCCCAAAAATATTTTCACATAAAGTTATCTAATCTTTGGAGGATTGCAAGAGTTACAATAACTATGTTTATATTTTTTGATCTACTTTTAATGGATTGAACTAAATTAATGCCTAATAGCAGAAGTAGCAAAAAATCATATCACTACGCACAATAAGCTTCAATATGCGCTTTTTGGTTTCTTAAACTTTAATTCTAATCAAAATGCAAAATGTGTGGGTCGGTGGCTGTTGCAGGGGTGGGGACTGTTTTGGGTCTGTCGTTTGCTGTGTGTGCGCGTTTGAGTGTATGTGTTCGCTTGTGTGTGTGGAGGAGGGAGGGAGGGTGGTAGGCCGGTGGAAGGGGGTGGGTGGACAAAGTTGGCATGGAGAATTATAAATAAATGACTTTATTTTGTTTTCCTTTTTGCACTTTCTTTCTGAGAATGAAGTTACCTATCTTTTTTATATACTACCTCATGAATGCATACAACGAAAAAAAGATAACCAATTAGGAGCCCAAAAATATTTTCAAATATAGTTGTCTAACCCTGGAGGATTGCAAGAGTTACAATAATTATGTTTACCTTTTTTAATCTACTTTTCTTGGATTGAACTAAATTTAAACTTCTTATGCCTTTTTACCCATGAAGAGTCAAAATTAAAAATGCGTGGGTGAGTGGTGGTTGGGGTTGGGGGGGGGGGTGGTGGAAGGCGGTGGGTGGACAAAGTTGACGTGCAGAATTATAAATAAATGACTTTATTTTGTTTTCCTTTTTGCACTTTCTTTCTGAAAATGTAGTTAACTTACTTTTTTATACTACCTCATAAATGTATATACAACGAAAAAAAGATAAACAATTAGGTCTTAGCCCAAAAATATTTTCACGTAAAGTTGAGGATTGCAAGAGTTACAATAACAATGTTTACCTTTTTTGATCTACTTTTAATGGATTGAACTAAATTAACGCCAAATAGCGGAAGTAGCAAAAAATCGCTTCACTATGCAGTATGCACAATAAGCTTCAATATGCGCTTTTTGGTTTCTTAAACTTTGTTCCCGACCTACTCTGGTCGCATTCAAAAGACTCACTGGGGTCCCATTTTGCACGACACGTCCGCACAAGCAACAGTCAATATTCAACGTTTCCAACCGGTCAAAAATATAGATTAAAAAATATAAACATAGTTATTGAAACTCTTGCAATCCTCCAAAAGTATGTCATCATTAATCCTAAAACTCAAGAGAAGGCAGTCTCCCTCTACTTTTAGAAGATTAGTTTTTTTTTTCCTAACTTTATTTCGTTTCCAACTCAAGGAATCTCTCTCGGTCAATTATAATTATACACATGTCTAAACGAACTGTAATATTTATATATGATCCGATCATATTTGCACACTCTTTTTTGTGACATCCTATAGGAGATAGATTAATGACACTTCTTGCCTCCTTTGTTTAAGATAAGAATGTGAAACTTAGGTGTAACTCCTACTTCAAACCTAGTTTGTAATATTTTTTTTTAAAGAACCGTGAACATTTTGTATTTAGTTCATCATATGTTATATGCAAGATTGTACAACAATCATTGATGAATTTATCTTGTTTTGGAATTGGATGTTTTTAATTATGTCTTAATTAGTCTGCTCTCGTTACACTTCCAGGTTCCGAATCTGAAGTGGAGGGCTACCTTCACGTTTCGGTCAGGGACCAAAGTGGCCTCCAAGAACCAAAAAATAAAAGAGCCACATAATATTTTTTTCACTGGTTAATTATTTTAGCAGATACCAAAATCACTTGTATAATGGTGGCAGTTAGAAATAGATACATAAACAAAGGGGATTACTTTTAAGTTAAAGAATACAAGACAACCTGTGGATTCTGATGTATGTCTGAACAAAGTAAACTAATAATTGATTACACAAATCTCGTGATACGAAAAAAAATAATAGGCTGTGTTTCACATGGTTATTACTTGTTATTGACAAAGATATAAGAAATGTAATTAATAGAAAGAACGAATCTATACAGCTCTACTTTCTCAATACAAACCTTGGCTTGAAACGGAAATTTTTCGTAGACATATCCTTTTCTCTTTGACCATGAGAACTACAAAAACTGCTAACAAGAGCATGTCCAAAAGGGCTGTGCCATAATGTAGAGTTTGCAACTCTTCTTATCACACTTTTATTGACAAAAAGAGTGATGGCCTAAAGGCTCTAGCTAGTAATCTTTGGGCTGCTATTAAACCCCAGTTGGTAGGAAGTTTTCAGATATATAGAACGGTCAATCTTGTCAGTCGGCAACTTTAACTTGAGCGCTTCACCGGAGGTCACCTGAGCTTGACCAGTGACATTTAATAGCATCTGCCGCTGCCTTGGCACTGCATTCTAATTAAACTACATGTTGGTAAAGGGAAATGATAATCCTACTAGTATTTGAACTCATCCAGTATAAGTAACCTTTTTATGTCATTTTTAAGTGTCACTTCTTAAATTTTTTTAGCAGCAATGGAATGGTCATGAGTGTTAGTATCAATTCCTGTTAGAAAATCTTCTTACATTTTGAATTCATCAATGCTTCTCCGATAGCTAGAGCGTAGCTTCTAGTATGGCCGGTAACTTAAGGCATCTTGTTTCTTTCTTTTGAGTGCGTACGTAGACGTAGATCCCCCATTGGTACCTCTTGCTACAATTCCGTTCGACGAGTGTTCATACCTCGGATATATGCAGTAAAAAAAGTATGTAATATGAATCAAGAGAAGTCTGACACTTTTTCCCATAAGCCGTCTCTATTGAGTCAAGGTTAAAGATTTGTACACGCTTACCACGATGCACTGATGTAGCACATGGCCCATAAAATATGCTAAGTTGGCAAAGTTGACAATTTGAACAGAGGATGCTTCATTTTAAGGGATCTTCCAAGTTGATCCATACAGTGGAATTGTTTAATGTCTTGATTAAGCCCTAGCTGTATACAGTATGCTAGTGTGCTGCCTTCCTATATATAGCAGACTCCAAACTCGATAGTTCATCACCTAGCTATACACATCAGCACCAAGTTTATACTTTTCTTACTACCACCACCATTAATCATTCATCAAAATGAAAACCTTTGGATCAGTCTCAACTGAAATGGAGATACAATCTTCAGCACGCGAAGCATGGGCGCTCTATGGTGCGGTCGGTCTCACAGTTATAACTGTCCCTAAGTACTTAGCAGCCGTTGATATTGTAGAAGGTGATGGAGGAGAGGGAAGCATTGCAAAATTGACTCCTCTATCAGGTATATCATCCATTTTATGGCCTAAATTGTTTTAAATGATTTATATATACGTATACCAATAACGATAAGTGGACCAAGCAGCTGTGGCATTGTAGATGAGCGTAGTAAAAAAAACTCTATGGGAGACTAAATGTACTAGTCTAGCTAATCATGACGACTAATTACTATTCATTTTCCTATGTGAATGATCAGGCTCTCCCTACTATGAAAAGTTCACCAAGGTTGATGACAAACATATGGTGAAAGAAACTGAGATCACTCAAGGAGCATTTCTCGATTTGGGTTTTACTCTGTACAGAATTCGCTTCGAGAATATACCAACCGGCAAACATTCATGTATTACGAGAACAACAATCGAGTGGGATGTCAAGGAAGAATATGTCGCCAATTCTTCAAGGGTTTCTATCCTGCCGAGTATAAACATTGCCAATGATATCGAAGCCTATCTACTTGCGAACGAGAAAAAACATAAAGACTCCAAATAGAGTCATTTGAAGATCAGTTACTTACGACCAGCTTTCAATCAATAAACGCAACTGTAGTTGTATCTGTTTTAGGGGCGGTAGTTCCCTTTCTCAATGCTTTCTTCATAGGCACTTTCTTAAGCTTTCTTGTTGAATAAGGCTATTGCCCACATCATGCGTAAGGTTGTTCCATCAATGGAAAATTTCGTTATATTCCTTGAGAAACTGTATCTTATATTTGGTAATTTCTGTAGGAAATACTTTCAATTACATCGTAAAACTACATTTTCATACATATATGTGTGCGCCGGGGGGTGGGGGGTGTGTTGGTGTGTGGTAGCTGACTTCCTTACCCCTTTTACGTGACCATTAGGCATCTCCTGAAATTTTTTTGTGCAATTTGCCCAGGCAAACATATTAAAACCCTAATTGCCCCATCTCTTCCTCCATTGCCATCACCCCTATCTGGAGATCAATCTCCACACCGTCATCGTCATCACATCGCCATCCTCCTCATCCTCTCTCTCCACTTGTTGTCATTCGTGGTACCATCGTCATCCGTTCTCAAGGTAACCTGAAGAGTATTGTCGTCGGTGGATCGAGTATCATCATGTTGCCGTCGTCATCCTCTTTCTGTCCTTCAACTCATTTTTGGCACCGCGACTACAACAACTTTCAATAACTACCTTTTCTCCCTGACTTGCTATGCCCCTACCCCTAAAAGTTGGGGGCTCATCTCGGAATCCATAAAGATGGTGTATGGTATGTACATATAGAACCACATACACATACACATGATAAATTTCAGTTCCTCATCATTCTCATTCTCATTTTTTTCTACTATACTCCCCTTCTCTTTTCTCTTTCATTTTTACTAGAACTACCATCGCTGCCATCTCTGACAAGAAAGCACAATTTCTTTTCCACTTACTAAACATCTTCTCTTCTACCGCGAACCCACCTATCATTTATCTTTCTCTTTCATCTCTCCTCTGACTTCTCGTTCATTTCTCAACTACAAACCATCACATGAATATAGAAAAACACATGGACAATGTATAAATAAAGCTAATATGCAAATCTTGGATACTTTGTCCATTAATACCACTATAAGAGTAAATCTAATGTACAAATCTTTGATGATTATAGAACATTTGAGTCTTGAATAAAAAGAAAGTGTTTTCAGAATTCAAAAGAACACTTTCAAATTAGTTGGAGGGCGTTGCAAGAAGACAGATTATGGAGATGAAGAATTCTTTGCACTTCATTTTCATTGAATGTTTTTATGTACCTCTTCTTGTTTTGTAACGAACTTGGAAAATTCGGAACTCCATCGCTCCAAACTCCTAAAGCTTTAACCTACCACATCACAACACATCGAATGTTGTCTGCTACAAATTTCAGAGGTTCTAAAAATAACATTAACTCAAAATTCTTCAAAATATAAAGTTTTACAAAGAAACTTCAAACTTAAACTTAAGTTCTTTAAAAAAGAGGCAAACTGTACTGACCCACGCAGGGGGGTCCTATTACTCAAAATAGTGGTATGGACACTCCAGAATCTCACTCAGGCTCTAACCTATCCCCCGAACAATCATAGTTGATCATTACTTGTAGAAATGAATCAAATGAGAGTGAGCTTTTGAGATATCAGTATAGTTGCTCAAGGAACAATCAAAGGAGTTATGAAACGACTTAAGATTGATTCGGGCAATTTTTCCAAAGGATTACAAAACAGTCACATATAATTTTTCAAAGGATTTCAAGAGGAGTACAGATAGTTCAAAGATAATATGGGGATACGTTTCACACAATCACACATAGTTTGATAACCATATGGGAAAGAGTCTCAACTCAATCCCCTTCAATCATATATCAAAACAATAATTTTCAAAATAATTATTTTAAAATACAATGTAAATAAATTCAGAAGATATTGACCATAAGTAGAGGCAAAGCCATACAGGCAATGCACAACAGAGTACTTATACATAATTTACAGTAACTAGTCCTTTTTATCAGGGTACTAGCCTGCATTCCAAGCGGGAATAGAATATCCTTATAACCCATCCCACATAACATATTTCCATGTCAATATACAGAAGAAAACAATCATTAAAGTAACAAATAATCCAATGCTCGGCATGCAATAAGATTGAGTATCAACATGAATTCGAATAACCGATTTAGGCACGATATTAGGGTTTCAATGGCAAATTAACATGCTGATATCAGTTCATCACTCAGAGTTCAAGAAAAAACAAGAATAAATCAAAAGACCATATACGAACACAAGTTGACGGATTTAGGATTGAGATAGAAATTCCTTACCCTTAGGGTACAGATAGAAATCCTTACGTGGATCCAAAGATAAGCTATCCTAACCGAAAAATCTTCAGTTTTAACCTACACGAAACAATCAATAATAAGAATGCAATCTATGATACATATGAATACAACAACAACTTACTCCTACTTCCAGAATAACCCACTCACGAGGTATGTAAAATTACAAAAATGCCCCTTGGTCTAAAATTACCAAAGACACCCCTCTCATACCTAAATCACCAGAACGTCCTTTATGCAAGCAAAATCACTAAAATATCCGTATTTATGTGAATTTATTAAAAGTACCTCTCATAGGTAAAATTACCAAAACCTACATCTAGGGTCAAAAGTTACCAAAACACCCCTGGTGTCCCTCGCACTGGAAAAAACTCAAAAATACTTTATAACACCCTTTTAAGCAACCTGATGTCGTTTTTAAACTAAAAAGTATTTCAAAAAAATTTCGCTCAAAAATCCCAAACCGGTGTTTGGATTGAGCGCTCGGAGGCCGATTTCTGTTAAAAATAGCTATCAACCTTGGAATGATACAAAAATTTTAAAAATGAAACGTATCAATAATATAAGGTTCACCGAATTTTTTTTTTGGATAAAAGTAATTTGATTGCAATATCAAATAAATCGAGAACCCCCTTCACCGATACACTAATTTAGCTTTCTTCGTGGAATTTTCAAAAACTTTCACAGTGTAGATCTTGTAAAAATAACATAAGTATCTTTTTTGTACTTTATCAAATTTTGTTCCTAACGATTTTAAAAACTCTGACAATAAAATACCTAACTCTAGCCCGTTTTAGTGACAGTTACAGTCACTATTCATGGATTAAACACACATTAGAACACCTTAAACACACACAATATCTCCTTCCTCACCACTGTTGAGACACGCCCCCCCCCCCCCAACCATTACACACACACTGATTCACCACCAAAACACACACTATTACACTTACAATTGACACATTAACACACTTATACACCTATTGCACACATTTACACACACCCGAAGCACATACACACTCCACCTAAAACACACACACACACACACACACACACACACACATAGAGTTCACACACCAAAACATGCATATAGCCTCGACAATACACACACACACACACACCTGATTCCCTTCTAGACCCACACTAACACCACACATACACAATATACACACACAAATTCACACCCCCGAAGCATAAACACATAGCAACAAACACATGACACATGACACACAATGCACACACCCACTGCCCTCTCCCTACCCCTACACACCCACACATATAATGAAAACACACATATAAGTTGAAAAAACACATACCCACACAGTGCACACCGTGACCAAACACACAAAAAGTACCTGAAACACACATTGTATACGTATAACACATACTAAATCACACACACTAAAAGGGGTAGAAAGATTACCCTTGAGAAATCTCTCCTTCTCTCTCTGTGTCCAAACCTTGTTCTTCTTCTCTCTATTTTCTTTTTCTCGTATTATTTTTCTTTTATCTAATTTACTAAAGATTAAATAAACCATTAGTTTATAGTATAATGGAATTAGTCACCAAATGAAATAAGTAAAAGGTGGCAACCTCTAAGACAATGTAAAATAGCCCTCAAAGTTTTCAAAATTATAAAATGGACCCTAAAGCTTTCCATAATTACATTTTGACCCCAAAACTATTTTAACCTTTCATACTCTACTAATTCCCAAAGCTCAAAATTAATGCCCTTTTATTTTTTGGGCCAACAAATAATTTTTTTAGACCGCTCAAAAAAGTAGGGAATGTTACATTCTCCCCACCTTATAAAAATTTTGTCCTCAAAATTTGATGTTGCTTAAATTGTTGCTCCTAATTATGTCCGATCATAAAATCCATCGACCTCTACTTCAAATATATATCTTACATCGCAACCTTCATCATGCTATAAATTTAATCTCTAATTGTATATCACTTATAACGTCTAGACACTTCGCTTCTGCCACGTAAATTTGATAACAACCGACATAGTAGCCGAGCCACGTCTAACCCTCGCACCCAAATTCACGTCCCACGGATACCCGAATGTAACAATTTAGTTTTAAATTAATGCTATAAGCTCAAACCTGTCAAGTTATCATTTGCGTCTAACTGTGCCGAACTTCACGAACCGATTACTTAGCTAGTATATATGAAACTTACTGAACCGAATTTACGTCATTCCAATTTTAATGCATATGAAACGAATAAATCAATCCCTAATCCATCATGCTTCCACTGCATTATACTGGTAATATACCATACTATACTCTTGCACAATCTACTTAATAATATCAAGCTTAATTTCAAGCCCGTAGTGTACTAAAGTACTAAGCAATGGTCACGTACGACTTGCACTCTACAAAAGCAACCAATTCCTATGAACACTTATACATCTCACAAAGACAGAAAAAATGTAACCACTATGCTTTCACTGCGCACTCTGATATTTCAAATCAGACAAGTTCAAACTGTTATCGAATTTATCACGAGAAATGTGTTATCTTAAAATAGCGTGAAAAGGTGATTCTACACAAGCTTGTATCACACATCTACTAAAGTTTAAAGCTCTAAGTTATCACATCACTTATGATTTGAAATCACATCATTTACCAAAAATCATAGTCTTATCCTTCGATCATCTGCTTTGGTTAAACGTTTAAAATATTTCAGGTCTAAAGGCTAGGAACATGGGGTCTACTCTTGCTTACTCAATCAAATCCCAAGTCAAAATATAATCCATGAGTTCAATGTCTACTATCAATTTCACAGATTATCTTAGGCTCAAAAGTCTACAAAATCTCATACTTAAGCTCTAAGTACCGTAAGACCGTATTGCTCTGTTACCAACATGGGGAAAGTGAAACTATGCAAACCATAAATATTAGGTACCAATACACGTACATAACATATTTTTAATTTCAAAATCATTTGAGAACACGACACAGTAAAATTCTGATAATCAGATTAAGAATGAATAGCAATTACAACACGTTACCATTTTGAAATATATTAAAAAAACACTGATCACAAAGTAACTATGATAATTATACTACAAAATATCTAACGTTAATCGCAACAAATAATTATCTCAATCAAGCCATTAGGGAACAAATAATAACAATAATCGCAACTAGACGACCAAAGCACGAAAATCTCTAAAGACATCATACCTATCTGCTCTCAAGATATATACAATACGCAAATATACAACATTCTAGAACGGTGACGAGTACAGAAATAATAGTGTAGGTATGATGAAACAAGGTCAATCTAATGACTCAAAGTAAGTACGATTAGTAGGGTTTATTAGTTCTTAATAGGATTCGTAGCATTCTCATGGCTAGTGGGTCAAATACTATCCCAGCAAGTTCAAATAGATTTGAAAGAAGTAGATAAATATCCTAGAAAAGGGATAAGACGATTCAATAAGAATGACATCTTCTTTGAAATCTCAGAGCAAGTTAGCATTTGATTAAGTCGCAACTAAGTTCAACATACAAAGGACTGAACGAGAAAATAACAAGGTAGGATTCCACATTCTTATCGTACTCTCAAACCAAAATTTTAGACTTAAAACCAATCATTTCCCAAAAGCACTTTCCCACTCATAAATCAAATCACAAACTTAAACGACTACTCATACCTTACAAACTTCCAAACGCCACTAAGGTTTCCCTAACCATTCACTCTTACTGCATCAAAATAGGTTTATTCACTCCAAATCAAAGAATCTTGTCCTGGCTATGCTAACTTATTGCTCTGTGGTTATACGTCTACAGAATTAGATATCTATACTCTTAACACCACAAGACCGAACTGCTCTGAATACAACTGTAACGACCCGAAAATTTGAAGCTCCATCGCCCCGAAATCACGAAGCGTTAACCTACCATATCACAACAAATCAAATGTTGTCTGATACAAATTTCAGAGATTCTAAAAATAACATTAACTCAAATTCTCCAAAATATAAAGTTCTACAAAGAAACTTCAAACTTAGACTATTAAAACTTAAACTTAAGTTCTTTACTGAACATGCTAACCGTACTGACCCACGCAGGAGTCCTATTACTCAACTTAGTGGTGGGCACTCCGGATTCTCACTCAGGTTCTAACCCATCTCTGAGCAATTTATAGTTGATCATTACTTGGAGAAGGGAATCAAACGAGGGTGGGATTTTGAGAGCCTCAGTACGTCGCTCAAGGAACAACTAAAAGAGTTACGAAACGATTCAAGATTCGATTCGAGATAATTTTTCCAAAGGATTACAAAACAGTCACAAAATAATTTTTCATAAGATTTCAAAACGGGTACAGATATTTCAAAAACAATATGAGGATACGTTTCAAACAGTCACAGAAGCTTTGATAACCATATGAGGAATCTTCTCAACTCAATCCCCTTCGATCAAATGTACAAACAATTATTTTTAAAATAATTAGTTAAAGATACAATGAAAACAAATTTAGAAGATAGTGGCCATGAGCAAAGGCAAAGCCATATAGGCAATGCACAACAGAATACTTATGCATAATGTACAATAACTAGTCCTTTTTATCAAGGTACTAGTATGCAAAAGACAACAATCACTAAAGAAACAAATAATCCAATGCTCGGCATGCAATAAGAGTGAGTATCGACATAATTCAAATAACCGGTTTAGGCTTGATATTAGGGTTTCAATGACAAATAAACATGCTGATATCAATTTATCACTCAGAGTTCAGGAATAGACATGAACAAATCAGGAGGATATATATGAACACAAATTGAGGAATTTAGGATTCGGATAGGAATCTCTTACGCTCAAGATACACGTAGAAACCATTACCCGAAATTAAGCTATCCAAGCCGAAAAATCTTCAGTTTTAACCCCTACAGAATAATCAAACAATTAGAAAATAATCTATGATACTATTCTATGAACACAATACCAACTTACTCATACTCCCAGAATGACACAATCATCGGGTATGTAAAAAATTACTAAAATACCCCTTCAATATAAAATTACCAAAACACCCCTCTCATTCATAAATCACCATAACGTTCTTTATTTAGATAAAATCACTAAAATATCCCTCTCGTATATGAATTTACCAAAAAGTACCTTTAGTAGGTAAAATTACCAAAACGCCCTGTCTCTGGTGAAAATTTACCAAAACACCCTTGGTGCCCCTCGAACTAGGAAAATCTTTAAAACACTTTGAAACACCATTTTAAGCAACTTGATGTCATTTTTGGAGTAAAATGTAATTCAAAAAATTTTTGCTTAAAAATCCCGAACCGTTTGGATCAACTGCTCGGAGGCCGATTCCGCTAAAAATAGCTATCGACCTCGGAATGGCACGAAATTTTAGAAAATCAAACATATTAGTAATATAAGGTTCTTCTAAATTTTTTGGATTAAAGTAATTTTATTTGCTATATTAAATAAATCAAGAAGCCTTTTTATTGATACAGTAATTTAGCGTCCTTTGCAGACTCAAAAAATCCCCAAAATTTTTCGCAGTGCAGATCTCGTAAAAAAATAACATAAGTCCCTTTTCTGTACTTTATCAGATTATGTTCCTAACTATTTTTTAAAATTTATACGATATATTGCTTGACCCTAGCGCCCCTTTAGTGACAATTATAGTCACTATTCATGGATTAAACATACACTAGAACACCTTAAACACACACAGTATCTCCTTCCTCACCACTGTCGAGACACACACACCCCTTCCACTACACACTATAAAACACTTAAACACACTACTACACTTATAACGTAAAGATTAAAACACTTATATACACCTATTAAACACACTTACACATACCCGAAGCACATACGTACTCCACTCAAAACACACACGCACACACACTCTGCACAGTCAAACAAACATAAACTTCACACACCAAAACACACACATACCCTTGGCAATACACATACACTTTGCTATCCTCACCTAGTTCCTTCCTAGACACACACTAACACTAGACATACACAATATACACACACAATTATACACAAATACACACACAATTATACACAAATACACACAACTGAAGAAAATACACACACATTACACAAACTACACACATCCACTGGCCTCTCCCCCTACCCTTGCATCCCATTTACATTTATGTTGAAAACACAGATAATTACTCCCCATAACCCCACACTCGAAACACCCACACAGCAAAAATAAAAACACACACACACACACACATAGTACCTAAAATACACATCGTACACGTACAACACACTAAAAGGTGTAGATAGATTACCCTTGAGAAATCTCTCCCTCTCTCTTTGTGCCTGAACCCTATTCTTCTTCTCTCTATATTTTTCAGTTTTTTCTCTATTTTCTTTTTCTTGTTTTGTTTTTCTTTTATTTAATTTCCTAAAGATATAATAAACAATTAGTTTATATTATAATGTGATTAGTCGATCACCAAATAAAATAAGTAGGAGGTGGCAACCTCTAAGACAAACTTTTCTAAACATTTGACGCATGCACCTAATTTCCAAAATTGCAAAATAGCCTCCAAAGTTTCTAAAATTACAAAATGGACCTTAAAGCTTTTCATAATTACATTTTGACCCCAAAAGTATTTTAACCTTTCATATTGTACTAATTCAAAAATATCATTCAAAACTAATGCCCTTTTATTTTTTGGACCGACAAATAATTATTTTAGATAGCTAAAAAAAAGTACGGGATTTTACATGTTTATATGGAGAGGTGGTTCATTTGAAACCAATCTATCCAACTAATTGGATAATGTAAATGTAACTTATAAAATAAAGGTGATATTACGTGAATTTGAAACTTGAACTTTGTCATCTTTTGGTTGGAGAGTTTTGTGCTTTGATGCTTCAATATCCCTTCCCAGAAGCTCAACATGGAGCTTGGAATAAACAAGAAGAAAGCACGGCATCAATAAGGGCTTGGTAAAAATGTCGGCAGACTGATCAATACTCGAGATGAACTGAACATCGAGAGCACGTTTAGCTACTCGTTAATGGATAAAATGGTAGTCGATCTCGATGTGTTTGGTATGCACATGAAATACCGGATTTAAAGTGAGATATATAGATCCAATGTTGTCATACCAGAGAGTGGGTGGTTGAGATGTACGAAAGCCAGGTTCAGATAACAAGGGCTATAATTACTCCACTTCAGAGGTAATTATGGCTAGGGCTTTGTACTTAACTTCAGTGCTTGAACGAGCAACAATCGATTGTTTTCTTGAGCTCCGGGAGATGAAATTTAGCCTAAGAAAACACAGTATCCATTGGTAGAACGCTGATCATCAGGGCATCCCCCCTGTCTGCATCAGAAAAAGCAGATAAAGGTAAAATAGATGACGTTGTTAGGAATAGACCATGGTTAATGGTATCTTATATATAACATAAAATTCTCTTGACAGCGTGTGAAGGATAGATACTGAAGAGCACCAACAATACGTCGACACTTAAGGGGAGAAAGAAGATCTCTCTAAGGGTGAGAGAGTTGTGTACAGGTGGACATGGTGAACTGGTTTGGCATCAAAGAGTTTTGTGCGGTGGAGTAAGTCAATGATATATTTCCATTATAACAGTAAAAGGCCAGTACGTGAGCGAATAAGGGACCCTAAATCCTTAGCAGACAATTTACAATTTAAGTCACTAATAAGTTTGTTAATAGCAACATCTGAGTTGCCCAATTAGAATAATGTCATCCACATAAATTAAAATGCAGAGAAAAACATTTAGTCCTCAAAATAAGGAAAGAGATGTGCCTGATTGACATGCAGTGAAGCCTAACGATAGCAAACAATGGGATAAGCGAGCATATACCAGACTCGGGAAGCCTGCTTAAGGCCATAAAAGGGCTTTGTGTAATTTATGGGCATGTGATGGGAATTATGGATGTTGAAATCCAGATGGTTGAAGCATGAAGGCATCTTCAGCTAAATAATCATTCAAGAAGGCATTGTTGACATCAATTGGACAAAGTGGCAAGCCCTGAGACACAACAAGTAAGAGAACTACATGGACCATAGTGGGTTTGGTAACATGACAGAATGTCTCGATGTACTCAATGTCTTCTTGTTGTTTGTAACTATTGGTAACTAGGCAAACCTTGTCCTATTCAATAGAACCATCAGCATGTCGCGTAATATGAAAATTCCCTTTACACTCAATAGTATTAGCATTAAAAAGAGACTATTTAGGTGCCTGGGAGTAACAAATGGGTTCAAGATCACATAGAAACGCAGAGAAGGCATATTTGGAGGCTGTATAAAATTTGGTTTTGCATATCCTGACTTTGGACCTGGTGATCATGGGGGTGTAAAAGGGTTGATGATGTTCATTGGTGAAGGTCATGGAGAGGAGGGTTGATTAGCAGAAGGTGAAGAAAGAATATTAGTTGAACGAGGTGTTTGGGGGGGTCAGACGAAAATTGAGTTTAAAAAGAAGGGGTGAGGGGATAAGAGGTAAGGGACAATTTGCGTGAAATGGGGAAAGGTTTTTTAAGTTAGGGAAATGGATGAGGATGTGCAGGCGGTGGAAGGAGAGAGTAGAGGGGACGAAGACATGTGGCAGGGAGGAGAAAAAAATAGGGGGAGAAAATTAGGGATTTTGTGGTTATTTGGGAGGAGATGTTGATGGGATTTATGAATTTAAGAAAGAAGTGGGTGAGCATAGGGAAGGGGTAGCAAGTATGGGGAGAGGTGTGAGGCTGAAGATGTCACGTGGCACTTAGGGGAAGAGAGAGGGGAGTTAGGCGAGGGTTTATTTTGGGTTTGATTTTGATGGGTGTTGGGAGTTTAAATTAGGTAGTGGGCTCTAAAAAAAGGGATAAGATGATGAGGTGAGAGGAGGGGGACCCACGAGATTTGGTGGGAGAAAGAAAGAAAATTAGACATGGGAGAGGTTCAATAGCAATATCCATGGATTTGTAACCTTTATGAAGAGGACTATACCCAAGAAATAAGTAGAGTTTAAACTGATATTATATTTATGGGAAGTGTAGGGCCAAAGGTATAGCTAGCTTAGGCAACTGAAAAATTTTAGACAGCAAAAGTCTAGAGGGGCACGACCATGCTAAAAGCATCATCCCACAACCACTGAGGGAGATGGGCATGGGCAAGAAGAGAGAGACGAATTTTAACAATGTGTTGATGTTTACATTGTGCCCTACCTTTTTGCTCATGAGTGCACAGGCACGATAGGCGATGGAAGATGCCATTTTGCTAGCAAGAGTTTTGAACACAGTTATATTCACCATTCCAGTCAGTTTGAAGGATACGAATCTTGTGAGCAGTTAAATTCTCCATAAATTTTTTGAATTGAATAAAAGCATGCATGACCTCACACTTGAGCTTGAGGGGGAAAATCAAACCATGTCCACTTAAAACATCAACAAAATGAACATAATAGCAAAAACCTTGGTGAAAGACAACAGGAGAAGGGCCCTTATTTCCAAAGGAAAAGATGACAATGTATGAGATGACTGAAATGAAATACCATGACTTTTGCCAAAATGGCAAGCTTGACAACTTAAACTATGTTTAATCTTTTCAACTAGAATTGAAAACCTAGACAATATCTTAGAGATAACACTGACAGACAGGTGACCCATCCAAGTGTGCAAGAGCTAGAGCAGAGCACGAACACCAACCAGAGTAGCAGGGGGTGAATAGGAACATGATGAGGGTGGAGATGACTTGAGTTGGTAGAGAATTAATGCCAAGAAAAGTGGGTTCGCAGTCGATGTGGAGGTGCCACAAGGAATGCAATCCGACTCAGATGCCAAGTATGTTGATGTGAGACACAGCAAGGGCAGAGCAAGGGCAGAGACCAAGGGCTTCCCAAACAAAGCCTGAGGGTGGCAGTGCTGTGAGGGCGATGGCGTAGGATGAATATATGACGACAGTCACAGTCTGATGATTATGTCCAGAGTTAGGGTCCTGTCCAACCGTCCAAATGAGTTCTCAAGACCTCAATTTATAGAGGTTAAGATGATGATGTCATCATGCAACACGTGGCGCTACCCGAGAGTGACACGTCACCGAGGGGTCCACAGCTGCCGGTGCTCCACGGACTGTCGAATAGTATATTCACCCGGCCTACCCCGCACAATGTCGCTCTGTCTATCTGGAAAGACTGGCTCCCACAGCATCGATGTGGCTAGAGAACCCCCTTGATCTAGCCTCCAATCTAAGCTCTTGCAGAGTCCCAAAGGCCTAGCAGTGGTGGGGAAGACTCGATGCCCAACTACCAAGCAGACTAGGCTCGATGCCCTCCGAAGACCTGCTCCTGTCTTAGAGTGACCCGTGGGTCATAGTCCATAGGGGTGCCAATGTAAGCCCCTAGTACCGGAGCACGTAGGCCAGTCACGAAGACACCCTGGCAGAGATAATGTCCCGGAGGAGTCGCCTATCCCGCGGATGAGTCCTTGTGCCGGAGCACTCAGAGCGTGTCAAAGTAACATCCCGGAGGAGCCGTCTACCTGACAGGCCAGGTAGTATCCCGGAGGAGCCGTCTACCTGGCAGAAGGGGAATTGAAGAGCTCCTTGATGGAGATAGTGTCCCGGAGGAATCGCCTATTTCGTAGGCTAAGGTAGCATCCCGAATGAGCCGTCTACTTGGACGGCCGAGGTAGCATCCCGGAGGAGCTGTCTACCTGGCAGAAGGGGAGTTAAAGAGCTCCCTAGTGGAGATAGTGTCCCGGAGGATTTGCCTATCCCCACGGTGAGTCCTTATGCCAGAGCACTCGGAGCGCGTCAAGGTAGCATCCCAGAGGAGCAGTCTACCCGACTGGCCGAGGTAGCATCCCGGAGGAGCCGTCTACCTGGCGGAAGGGGAGTTAAAGAGTTCCCTGACGAAGATAGTGTCCCGGAGGAGTCGTCTATTCTCATGGTGAGTCCTTGTACCGGAGCACTCAGAGCGAGTCAAGGTAGCATCCCGGAGGAGCCGTCTACCTAGCGAAAGGGGAGTTGAAGAGCTCCCTGGGGAAGATAATGTCCCAGAGGATTCGCCTATCCCTGAGGTCAGTCCTTGTGCCGGAGCACTTGGAGCGAGTCAAGGTAGCATCCCGGAGGAACCGTCTACCCGACTGACCAAGGTAGCATCCCGGAGGAGCCGTCTACCTGGCGGAAAGGAGTTGAAGAGCTCCCTGGCAAAGATAATGTCCCGAAGGAGTCGCCTATCCCCGAGGTGAGTCCTTGTGCTGCAGCACTCGGAGCGCGTCACGGTAGCATCCCAGAGGAGCCGTCTACCAGACTTGCCAAGGTAACATCCCGGAGGAGCCGTCTACCTGGCGAAAGGGGAGTTGAAGAGCTCCCTGGCGGAGAGTGGGTCGAAGCATGTTCCACAGCCAAGGCAAGGTGCACATCGTGTGGTGAAAGGATGGACCGATGCAAGGAGCATGGTAGTGTGACAGAGAGCCAGGGGGCGCGAGTGTGTCAGTGGCACGGCGCATGGGCGCGGCGGAGTGAGTATGGTGTTCGGGGCACACTGTGACATCCGGGCGACGGGGGTCGCGAAGTGACTTCTGGGCAATAGGGGTCGCGGAGTGAGTTCTCGGCGACAGGGGTAGGGAAATGACGTCCGGGCAACCGGGGTTGCGGAGTGACGTTCGGGCGACGGGGGTCATGCATTGACGTCCAGGCGACGAGAGTCGAGGAGTGACGTTCGAGCAACGGGGGTCGCGGAGTGAGTTCTGGGCTACGGGGTTCGCAGAGTAACGTCCGGGCGACTGGGGTCACGGAGTGAGTTCCGGGCCACGGGGGTCGCGGAGTGAGTTCCGGGCCACGGGGGTCGCGGAGTGACTTCCGGCCCCTTGAAGAGTAGTGAAGATGATACGTATAGAAGCCAAAGGCCAACCCTTTGGGGGAAAGCCAAGGCCAACCATTGGGGGAGGCCGAGGCCGACCCCAAAGGGGAGGCCAAGGCCGAGGACTTCATTTGGTAGACGCCACGGTCGGAGGATGATGAGCAGTCGCGCAAGGATGAGTTGTTGGTGACGAGGTCCCGTAGAAAGAGTGAGAAGTGCACGTGACTTGAGCGTGCACGTATTGACTGGTTGGAGGCGTTGAATGTTGCATGTTGCTTGTGCGGACGTGTTATGCAAAATGGGACCCCCAGTGGGCCTTTGGGTGCACCAGAATAGGTTGGGAACAAGACTATTTTTATTCGGCCCTGAAAAAAAGTTGTCCCCAAAGTTTGATCCTTGACAAGAATTAACCGAGGATGAAATTTAAAGAAAACATTATTGTCAAGAGTGAATTGACGAAGGGATAACACATAATTATAAATGGTCATGACATGAAGCATAATACTCAATTCAAAATTAATGGAGGATGAATTTAACATGGATGTGCCAATACAATGAATTTTCAGACATGTGCCATCATCTGGGTGCACTTGATCAGGGCCATGCTAGTCACTACATTACGACAGGTTGTTGATGTCATGAGTGATGTGATGGGTGGCACCTGAGTGCGGTTACCATGCAGGGTTAAAGGTGGAGTGGGATGGTGGACCAGCTATATAGGTAGCAATAGGTGCTTGGAAGAAAAGGAAAGGGGCACCTTGAGGACAATAGTGGAGAATATGACTGGGTTGGTGGCAATGGTGGAGGCCAACTTCTGAAGGGGTTGATAGAGGTTGTTAGGTAGAGGAAGTAACTGTGGATTAAATGAAGAACCCCCATCACGCCACTCATGCCAATGATTTTTGTTACGTTGGAGTGACCGCCTCGAGAGTGGGAGGTAGAGGACGACACAATATGATGCTTCAGGAGTGATGGATGTGTTATAGCATGGGCCTATGGAAGGAGACTTTGTTAAAGTTACTGACAATCTAAATGGGATTCATGTGCGAGAAGCATCGAGAATCTAGAGAGATACTCAATGGTAATCGAGGTCACAAAAAGCTCAAAATCAGAGCCAAGGCCACCAGTGAAGAATTGACCATACCATCATCAGAGGGTTGATCGATGGCAGCAAATGTATTAAAGATATGTTTTCCTTTTTTGACAATAGTCGTGCATGGACAAATCACCTTTATTCAACTGCTGAAGATCAGAGCAAAGATTAAAAATCTTCACTTTGGATTGTGAAGCAAACATGCGCTCAACGGATAACCAGACATCAGAAGATGTGTTGAGATCAAGTATTTGAGCCAGAATCGGCTCTGTAAGAGAGGACAAAAGCCAGCTTAATAGAAGTTGGTCTTGTTTATGCCATAGAATATAGACAAGATTCAGTTCTGGAGAGGATTCAGTTGTCAAAGATAGGTGAACAACAACGGGTTCAAAGGAGGGAGAAGAAATGGCGATATCAGAAGGGACAATATAGTTCGGTGGTGAGGCACCAAAGCTGCCAACACACCTTAAGAGATCATAGCCTTGCAAAAGAGGAAGAAATTGACTCTTTCATAGGAGATAATTATAGGTGTTGAGTTTCACGGAGATAAGATGTTGAATATGATTAAGGGGAGTATAGGAGAAGAAAGTGAGGTGCGGTCGAGAGAGAGAGCCATGATGTGAAAAAGGAGGTAGGCGTGTAGAGGAAAAAGGAAGGAAGGAAAAAAAATCAGGCTTTTGATACCATGTTGTAGAAGACAAATTATTGAGATAAAGAATTTTCTTCGTTTCATCTTCATTATTAAATGTTTTAGTGTACCTCTTCTTGTTTATATAAAAAGGTAATTATATTTGAAATTAATCTATAATTGGATAACATGCAAGTAATTACTAATAAAATCAAGGTGATATTATTTTGTCATCTTTTGGTTGGAGAGTTTTGTGCTTTGATGCTTCAATAGAGTGGAAACTAAATCTAATCAAGTATTACTACAAATTTTTTATTGGCTCGACAATTTCTACAATTAATCTTGCTTCAAATTTTATATTAAAACATTAATACACTGAATTTCTACAATTATTTTTGCTTCAGATTTTATATTAAAACATGTATATACTGAAGTGGTTAGCATATTCAAGTAAACCCAATAGTTGGAACCTAGAAAGAAGAAGAAACAAATAAGCGATAAACAATATTTGGTGTACACAAATTTCGACCAAAAAAAAAGAGTTACATCTAGATTGATTGCCAATAGACATGGGGTTCAATAAATAAAATTCATTGTGAACTAAAAATATCTTAAACAGATCTCCAAACTTGCAAATTGTAACATATAGCTATCACTAGACGTTCTTGGATGCAAAACCCATCAGATCTTGAAGAATGAGGGGATACATCAGATCTAGGTGTAAATTCTACGTCAGGAACACCCATACGGTATTTTGTTTGTAGACTTGAGTTGGTAGATCCTAAGTTTTCCAGTGGAGATTGCACTACAATTGAAAGTAAAATTGCGAGCCCACCAGCAGCAATGATAAAGCCTTACTAGGAGGAAATTCTTTGATCTTCGAGTCGATTATCATATGATCACTTTTCTTGGGGGTAAAAGCCACCCCATTGTCCCTTCTACATAATTACATAAATGTCACTATCCCTTATCCGTATACAAAGCGAGAACATGGCGATTACTATAGCTATGGCGGTGGCAAAATGATGGTGTCAAAGTGATCGGGCATCTGTTTGTGTAAGGAGAGGGAGAGAGAGAGCAAGAGGGGGGTTGGGGGGGTGAAAGAGCTAGCGGCAACTAGGAAATAATATGGAGTTTAGGGTCCAAAATGTGGTTGTTGTAGTACGTATTCATTTGCATTTGTTTTTATCACGGTCAACCTTAAAAACAACCGACCATCTTGCTTCATTGGCAAACTTTTGGTAGTAGTTTAACAGCAACTGAGTTGATGACTTGTTATTCGACAACCACTATATATTTATTTCAATGATGCCTCAACTTAGCAGATTAGTTTTTGGATACTAATAATCTCACTCCAGATTTGTCAATAAAGATCGAAAAAGTATCATTAATGACATTAAAGAGTGCATAGTAGTATATTTTACCTATAATAATGGAGTCTAAGTGATAATAAGTGGAAGATGGCTATCAACTTTTTTTTTTCTTCTCAAGTTTAGGTGGTTTAACTTAATTTTGAGTCCCATCAGAGTTTTTGGTGAGCCGATTGATAGCTTTAGTCTTCATGCTTGTTATTACAAGTTTATGTATCTAAGAAAGCTATGTCTATGAAATATTATCAGAGACAATATGTGAGAGTTGCTTGCTTCATTTGAGAGGTCATGGCTCTCCTTCATTAGTCTGGCAAAAGATTTTTGCAAGCTTGGAGCGCTTTTTGCTCCCTAATTATAACTAATGCTTGCATTACTTTCATGTAAACATACGAAAATACTATCAAATTAGTCGATCATGCGATTGAGAGTGGAATAAGGATATTGATGCCAAGGAAAGTGGGTTCGCAGTCGACGAGGAGGTGCCACAAGGAATGCAGTCTGGGTCAGATGCCAAATGTGTTAATGTTGGACACAGCAAGGGTGGAGTAAGGGCAGAGACCAAGGGCTTCCCAGACAAAGCCTGAGGGCGGTAGTGCTGCAAGGGTGACGACGCAGGGCGAATATACGATGACAGTCACAATCCGATACTTAGGTCCAGAGTCAAGGTCCTGTATGTTTCTCTCTCTAGAATTCCAGAGCTTTTGGAATCTAGAGTGAGAAAGTGATTTTGACAAATGAGAGAATTCTTTTCAAAATGAAATCCAAAGTCCCCTATTTATAGGAAAAAGTGTGCTTGTGTCATCAGTTGACACGTGTCATCCCCTGAAAGTGACACCTCACCAGAGGGTCCAAACATACCGGTTCTCTACGGACTGTCGGATCGCATATTCACCTGGCCTGCTCCTCACAGCATCGCTATGTCTGTCTGGAAAGACTGGTTCCCACATCGTCGGTGTGGCTAGAGAATCCCCTCGATCTAGCCATCAATCCAAGGCCCTTGCAGAGTCCCACAGGCCTGGCAACGATGGGGAAGACCCGACCCCTAACTACTAGCAAACTAGGCGTGATGCCCTCCGGAGACCTGTTCCATCTCGAAGTGACCCAGGGTCATAGTCCCTAGGGGTGCTAATGAAGCCCCCGGTGTCGGAGCACGTAGACCAGTCATGCAGACACCCTCATAGAGATAGTGTCCCGAAAGAGTCTTCTATCCTGCGGGTCGATGTAGCATCCCGGAGGAGCTGTCTACCAGGCAGAAGGGGAGTCTTCGTGCCGGAGCACTTAGAGCTCCCTAGCAGAGATAGTGTCTTAAAGAGTGAGCCTATCCTTACGAGGTGAGTCCTTGTGCCGGAGCACTCAGAGCCCATTAAGGTAACATCCCAGAGGATTCATCTACCCGATGGGTCGAGGTAGCATCCCAAAAGAGCCATCTACCTGACGAAGGGGAGTTGAAAAGCTTCATAAGGGAGATAGTATTCCGGAGGAGCCGCCTATCCTCGTGGGTGAGTCCTTGTGCTGGAGCACTCAGAGCGTGTCAAGGTAGCATCCCGGAGGAGCCGTCTACCTGGCGGAAGGGGAGTTTTCATGCTGGAGCACTTAAAGCTCCCTGGCAGAGATAGTGTCCCGGAGGAGTCGCTTATCCCCACAGGATGCTGCACGCTCCGGAGAGTGGGTCGAAGCATGTTCCACGACTAAGGCAAGGTGCGCATGGTGTGGTGAAAGGATGGACCAGCGCGAGGAGCGTGGTAGTGTGACAAAGAGCAAGGGGGCACAATTGTATCAGCAATGCGGTGCATGGGCAGGACGGAGTGTGTATGGTGCTGAGGGCACGGTAATGTGACAAAGAGCCTTTGGGCGTGGCAAAGTTGGCGCTTGGGTGTCCGTCGACGGGCGTCGCGGAGATATCACGCGAGCGCGGGTGACGGGGGTCGCAGAGAAGGCGCGAGGGCTACAGGCGACGAGCGACGGGCGTCATGGAGTCAGCGCAAGGCCAAGGAAAAGCATGCACTGCATGAGAGATAAGAGACATGCCGACCCCCTAAGGAGGACGGTGGTCGACCCCCAAATGGAGAAGGTGGCCGACCCCCTTAATGGGAAGGTGGCCGACCCCTAAGGGGGAAGGCACGCCAAGGTTGTTTCGAAGGACAAAATGCACGTGACTTGGGCATGGTCGTTTGACCGGCTTGGGAGCGTTGAAAAATTGACTGCTGAATATGGTGACGTGTCGTGCAAAACGGGACCCCTGGTAAGTCCTTGGGTGCGACCAAAGTAGGTTGGGAACAGATCTTACAATGTGAAGCATCTTGTAGCAATAAAATAGTGCTGCTACATAATAGTGTTTTGTGTTGTTGTTAATATCATTATATGTGAATGCATCGTGTATTTAACGATACTATTATAGTGTTTGGATATAGAATTCTAAAATACGGGGTACTTTCAAATTCCTTCATTTTGAAATTCCTTCATTTATAACTCCCTTCATTACAAAACATTATGTTTGCAGATTTTTTATTATTCTGTTAATTCTTAATGGGTTTTTGTAAATTCTTTATTTGGATGAGTATTAATGCATTCAATACTTCTTCCCAAAGTTAAAAAAAAAAAAGAAACAAAGAAAGAAACAAATAAGCTGTTAAAAGGGTGGGGAGAAAATATCCTAGAAAGGAGTGGGGAGCATATTTCCTAGAAGTAGGCATAAATTACATAGTCGTTTTACAAATTACCACATTGACGGAATTTGGCAAATAATTAATCCAGATTAGTTTTTTTTGAACTATGGATTTAGATGCCCTATATTCTTAGTTCAAATCTCTTCGAAAATTTCACAAATTCTCTTTTGTAAAGTCCAAATAAGAATTTGTGTTCAATAAATTTTTAAATATCTTCTCAAAGTTAAATCTTGAGTTCAAATCTCACGTCTAAGCACACTCTCATGGTATAATAGAATTAGAGGATCCTGGTTCTTCTGAAAACGAACTTAGGTAAGGGTCAATTCTTTGAAACTTGCTACTTGCTGTCGTGTCACATGCATATGGTAAATGAAGATATGGTCAAAGATATCATGCCAACATTTCTTATGAGTTGAACAACGCGTGAATCCGTATGAAACATATTTTATTTTTATAAATAATTAGCCAGTGGATAGAGAATATTGATTTCAAGTAATTTTGTAGCGTATGCATGGGTTAGTAAGACATTAGTAACCACAGTTAGACTAATGGACTATGACATAGAAAAGTTTACTACGAATGGAAGTCAATTTTATCCTGAAGCATGCGTTTGCCCTTTTAAGATTATACTTTTTGGCATAAGGTAAACAATGTGGTAATAGAATAAAGAAACGAGAGTGCGTGATCAAGTTTCACAGATAAAAATCGGAAATTTAAATATAAAAAATGAATAGTTAAGAGACTTGAAATGGATTTGATACATGCATCGGTGTGTATATACAGTGGATCTATTTTCTATACCTTATAGGCTTATCCTTATAGGCTCATAAAACTAATATCCATGTTTCACATGGTTATTAGGAAATGCGTTATAAACAGAGAACGAATCTCTCCAGCTCAGTTCTCATTACAAACCCTAGAAATGAACCAAAAAAAAAATTGTCAGGTCTATTGAAAACGAATCTGCACAGCTCCACTCTCTCAACACAAACCTTGGAAATGAAACAAAATTCATTTTAGATATCATTTTCTTCTAATCAAACCATGATAACAGAAAAAGAATATGCTAACAAGAGCATGTTTTGATGTGAGGACTGTCGCTACTTTTCTTAAATTTTCATCTTCGAATATGAACCCAAAGGCAGTGGCATATTTTAGTTTGTGCAAAGTCTTGCTCGAAGAATTTTCTTTTTCAATGGAAAAAACAAGGGATGGCCACTAACATGACCTAGAGAAAGAGTAGTAATGTGATGGTGTCATAATTTGTGCAGAAATAACCATGAATAGTGTTTTTTTTTTCCTCCTGACATTGGATGAAGGTCAGAGAAAGAAGGTGTTTTCAACCATTCTCACCGTTTGAGTGAGAATTTTCTAAAACAGAAATAAAAAAATGGTAAAGTACACCAAAAATGGAATCCATTTTTGCCATCATTTCAAAAATGAGAAACAAAAATTCTAATGAAAGAGGCCCTTAATTCCTGTTGAAAGACTCCTTCCTTTTAGCTTTCATCAAAGCTTCTCAGATAGCTAGAGTTACTAGTATCGCGGGTAACTTAAGGCATCTTGTTTTTTCTTTTGAGTAAGTACACTGCAGTCCCTAATTTGGTACCCCCTGCAGCAATTCCAAAAGATGAAATAAAGATGTAACATATGCAGTGCAACAATTTCGAGAGATGAAATACAGATATGTCTGCAACAAATATGCCATATGAATCAAGAAAAGTTTGTCGTTTTTTTTTTTGCATTGTTTTTTTAAAATTTGCCATCGCCATCAAATCAAGTTTAAAGAATTTGTACATCTGATGTAGCACATGGACGTTTTCATATGCTAACTTGGCAAAGCTGAATGCATTTGAATATTGGATGCTTAAACGTTAGGAATCTTCCAAGTTGATCCACACTTTAGAATTGTTTAATGACCTTTGATTAAGCCCCAGATGTATACAGTATGCTGCCTTCCTATATAAAGTAGACTCCAAACTCGATAGTTCATCACCTCTATCTATCAGCACCAAGATTATCCTTTCCTTACTAACACAAACATCAATCATTTATCAAAATGAAAACCTTCGGATCAGTTTCAACTGAAATGGAGATACAATCTTCGGCACGCGAAGCATGGGCGCTCTATGGTGCGGTCGGTCTCACAGTTATAACTGTCCCTAAGTACTTAGCAGCCGTTGACATTGTCGAAGGTGATGGGGGAGAGGGAAGCATTGCCAAGTTGACTCCTCTATCAGGTATATCATTGGATTCATGTTGAGCCAGTCATACAGGTATTTAAGTATGTATAGGTAAATTGATGTTGAGCCAGTCATACAGGTACTTGTACATCTCATTAATTAGTGACGACACTTCACATCGCACATTTTTCTGAAGGGTGCCATACATTCACTTTGTTCTATTAGTAATGACATCCACAAAGAGAGACTTTTTTGGACGATGCAGCCGTGGTGGCGTTGTAGATGAGCGTAGTCAAAACAATTCCAAGATGATCTAGCTATATATGATTATTACATGTGAACTGAACTTCATTGTCATTTGATGTGCATGATCAGGCTCTCCCTACTATGAGAAGTTTACCAAGGTTGATGACAAGCATATGGTGAAGGAAACTGAGATCACTGAAGGGGCATTTCTCGATCTGGGCTTTACTCTGTACCGTATTCGCTTTGAAAATATACCAACCGGCAAACATTCTTGTATCACGAGAACAACAATCGAGTGGGAGGTCAAGGAGGAATATGTTTCCAATTCTACCAGGGTTTCTATCCTCCCGAGTATAAACATTGCCAATGATATCGAAGCCTATCTACTTGCGAACGAGAAAAAAGATGAAGACTGCAACTAGAATTAATGTCAAAGGTCAGTTACTTACGACCAGATTTCAATCAATGAACTCAGCTGTATGTGTTTCAGAGGCGTTTCTTTCCCTTCTCTATGCCTTCTTCACATCACTTTCTTAAGCTTTCTTGTTGAATAAGGCTTAACTGCCCTCATCGCGTGTTTCTAATAAAGCTGTTCCATTGATGGAATAATTTGTTGTATTCGTTCAGATACTGGATTTATCTTTGGTAATTGCTGTAGGAAGAACATTCTTATATCCTAATATTATATCGCCATTCAAATATATGTACATATCCGTGTGTGTATATGTATGGAGAAACCTAACTTCCCCTCCCTATAAGTGAGATTTAGCCATCTCCACAATGTTCTCGTACAAACATATTAATTCATGAGGGTGTTTTAGGACTACCAAAACTCTAAAGCCCTAATGGCTCCTTTTGTTTCTCCCCAGCCATCACCATCATCTGGAGATCCATCTCCACACCGCCACCCTCCTCCTCCTCCTCATATTCTCTCTCTCTCTCTCCCCGCTTGACGTCATTCATGGCACCATCGCCTTCCGATCTTCGTCGCAAGTAACGTGATGGGTCTTGTCGGTGGATGGAGGACCATCACGTTGCCGCCGTCATCTTATTATCTCATCCAGTTACTTAACATGATACCAGAGCTAGAGCTCATTTGATAAGGTGTTGAATTCTATTTTTTTTCTCTTGCATGTTTGATTTCTTTTATTATAATGCAATTTGCAGTTTGTAATTTGTGCGCTTGGTCGCTTGGTGGTGGTGTAACTTGAATATTTTTTTTTTCTTCACATGTAAATAGAGGTATGCATGTGGGAGAGAGTGCTCAAGTATGATTTACACATTGTTGAACTGATTTTCTAACAACTTAACCTTTTAGAGCGGCCGGCAACTTAATATCAACCTTGCAAAAAATGGATGACATCGTCGTCACTTTTGGATCAATATGTTGGTTCATGTGAAAAGGACAAGACAACAAAGCAAATGGCAAAATGATTTTAACTACCATCGTCCGACATACAGAACAATACGCCAGTAAAAACAATGAACTAGAACCAATAAAGCTGTTATGTGATATACACATACAGAACCACATACATTCATGATACGTTTTTGTTTTTCCTTTGCGCCCTAGAAGCGACCCTGCTCTTACTTTCAATACTAAACACCTTGTCCTTAAGTTGGATACAAACAGTAGTAGCGCGATCTATTGACGTCTTACACCAATTATGCCTCAGCATAGCAGATTAGTTTTGGAAACTGATAATCTACTCCAGCTTTGTCAATAAAGATCCAAAAAGGTGTCCTTAGACGACATTAAAGACCGTAGGGTAAAAAGCTAGCAACAAAAATGAAGTTTAAGTGATTAAAAGTGTAACGTTATCAATTACCTAATTTTATTTTCTCCTCAGGTTAGGTGTTTTTCTTTTTTGAGTCTTGTGGGGAGTTATCAGCGAGCTGATTGCTAGCTTTCAGCCTTTCTCCTTGTAATTGCAAGAAAGTTTATGTACCCAAGGAAGCTATGTCCACGAATTATTATTATAGGCAATAATATATTTCATTTGAGAGGTCACGAAGCTCCTTCGTTAGTCTAGCAGAGGGTTTTTCCGTATCGGAGCACTTTAATTTTCCCTCCCTAACTTATTTTTATTTTATTTTTTTGATAGCTTTTTAGTATTTTTTTTCCTAATTGTACCTAATGCTATCAGTATTTTCATCGGAATGTGAACACAAGAAATTAATATCAAAGCATCAATCATGCGATTTAAAGTGGGATAAGGATCTTATGGTGTGAAGCCTCTTATAGCGACAAAATAATGCCGCTAAATTAAAGTCTTTTATCCTTGTTATTAAAATTCGTACCGAGTATATATTAATGCAAACGGTATTTCGCGGCACTATTATGTTAGGATCCTGATTTTCGAGGAAAAAAATGGAAATTGGTCAAGTGTCAACTCTTTGAAACTTGTTACTCTCTGTCACGTCACATCCATCTGGTGGGCAAGGGGTTTTATAAGAGACTAGTAAGAAAGAGACACCAATACTACAATTGTTTCTCTCATTAACTAATGTGGAGTTGCAGTTCCTAGCTAGCACTTTCTTAACGAAGACTAGGTCAAAGATATTATGCCAAAATATTTGTGTAAGTTGAATAACATGTGAATTCCGTGTGAAGTGTATGAATGGGTTAAATATGAAGTTCATACATACTGGTAGAACAATTTTATCCGGCACCATATGGTTGCACTTCTACGGTAACTAGTTAGACCGCCACGAGCTAAGGGCGTGGGTGTTACAAAAGATATTATTTATGCAAAAACTGAAATGTGGAGCATTATGTAATATAATTTTAAGAGAATAAGAAGATGTCCTTTTTTACATACTATACTAATTAAGCAGATGTAAAGTGAGCATTAGACTATGATCTTCAACCATGTGAACATGTTAACAAAAGTACAAGAAACTTTTGATCACGCTCTTGACCCCACAAAGGAAGTTTGCAAAACTCTATTACTAGCTCAAGGGATTTTATAAAGGACTTATAAGAAAGAGACACCAATGCTATCATAGTTAATTTACTAACTAATGTGAAGCTGCAGTTCCTAGCACATTGTAAGCGAAGATTAGGTTAAAGATATTATACCAAACATTTAAGTAAGTTGAATAACATGTGAATTTCGTATGAAGCATTATGTACCATCATTTAGAATAGTATAATCAGCTAGTTGAACGAAAATTTTATCATTTGAGGTAATTATGAGATGTATGCATGGTTAATAAGAAGTCCACACCCACGGGTAGAAGTAGACAATTGTATACAACAGCGTGCATATGTTTGTTCTTTTATGATAACTAGTTAGATCCCCTTACGCTAGGGGGTGCGTGTTGCAAAGATATTATTTATGCAAAAATTGAAATCTAGAGCGTTATATTATTCAATTTTAAGATATTAAGAAAATGCCCTTTTGCGTATTCTGCTAATTACGCAGGTGTAAAGTGAGCATCAAAGCACGTGCTAGCTCGTTCTGCAAAAGGCATAATTCAGGAAAATGTCTATTACATCACATAAATTATGTTTTGACAGGTATAAATGCAACACATGTACAAAAAAAAAATTGCTCTGATGCAATAGTATTTCCACATAGCACATGCAAAAATTATTTATTCGCCCATTGAAATTGTCATTCTGTTGGCTAGGTTGGACATCAGTAGTGTTACCATTAGAAGTTCATAAGAAACTAAAATACTTTTCAACAATTAGCATTTTCCTCTCATTTGTAAGCTCATGTTTTCCTCGTAAAGTCGAGTTCCAACATTCACCAAACACAACGAACGTATTGCAATCACTAATTTCTCGAAGCATCCAATGGCACAACTACCTTTAAGAATCGTCCCCATTACTACCACAAGTAAAAAGATGAAATTCACATTTCACAGCTAGAACGGTAACATGTTTAGTAAACAAGTCTTTAATTAGAAGCCGACAGTTTAGAATGCTGCAACCACTTACAAATAGTATCTGCACTGAAAAATGGACTACTGCTAGCCATTGTTTCCTTGCAAGCAACGTGAAGTTTAGGATGATAAAAGTTCTAACCTTACTGTTAAAGAAGCTTAGGGGGTAAGCTTTGAAACTTTAGGGGCTTTATTATAATTTATCACCTGGCCTTATCCAATCCTTCTTCCTCATTCTGAATCACTATTCTTTTCCACTCTTACCTAGGAGGCCGCGAGTTAGGGCTAGGGGCAATTGTGGTGAACAATTGAGGATTTTGACAATTTCGTTGATATCTTAGGTAAATTTTATCAAATCAATTTAGTGATTTCAGTAGTGTTTGATGGGTTTAGTGTTACAAAACCTGGATTGATACTTAATGACCTTTGATTGTATAACATAGCTTTTGAATTTGCAATTACGATTGCGAGATTGTTATAGCTTGTTTGCGAGTTTTTTTTTTTTTAGAGAGAAAGGGAAGGAAAAGAAAGGAAGGTGACTACTTTCCTCCCTATTCTCTAATTTGTGAGTTTCTTTAAGGAGAGAAAGGGGAGGAAAATTTGGACTCTTTTGTCTCTAAATCTTTCCTCCCGAAATTGGAAAGAAACGGAGAGAAAGAAAACTCTCATAAGTAACATTTTAATAATGGTCACACTACCCTTGAGACAATGAAGACAAAATTTTTAATGACTTTTTAATTTTAGAGTTTCTTATGGAAGCTTAAATTTATTTACAATCAAATGATTATTTTAGATGTTAGAGTTGACTCATAATTAATTATTTTGTTTTTAGTGTGACATTAATTAGATTTAAATGTTGGGATGCTTACGGTGAACTCATGACTATTTTTGTTTTTTTTTATGATGACATTAATCAGGTACGTAAGGCTTATGGCATTAGTATGATATGTATTTTGTATGATTTATCGATAATTAAATTGTTTTACCAACAAAATCATGTTTTTTTAGGATCATGCATATATAATCTTTATTAGAATTATCACAATGTAGTATAAGGGTATATACATAATCAGATGTCTTTTCTTTTCTTTTCTTTTCTTTTCTGCTGAACTCACAAACAAGAAAAAAGAATGATCATTTCTTTTCTCTTTTAAACTCACAAACAAGAGGAAGGATAATTATCTTCCCTTCCCTTCTCTTATTTTCTCTTCTTTTTCCATTCTCTTCCTTTCTTTTCTTTTCTCTCATCTCAAAACTCGCAAACAGGCTATTATTGTTTTGAGGTAAGGTTTACATATGTATTATTCCATTCGTCATAAAAACTTATCATCTAGTGACCAGTTAATTCTTGTTTGCTTGAGTCTATAAATTAGACAGTTCATCCTTTTGCTTATCTTTACATTCTTGAAAATAGCCTCTATTCATGGCCTAGATTTTAGTACGTTAAATTGATATTGCGATTCTTGTTTTTTAGCAACAATTATCACTAAAACATACACAATCTTTAGGGACGGATTTTTTTGGTCGCTAAAGACCCCAAATCCATCTATAAAGACTTTTACCGACAAAATTTTGGTCGGTAAAAGTCCGTTGATAAAAACACCATTGCAAAAATATTAACGATATAATTATGTGATCTGTCGGGAAAAAAAATTACTTTTACAAACGGAGTTAATGATTTTTAGCAACGGAAAATTCCGTAGCTAAAGGTAATTTTAACATTTTTCCTAATATCTAAATTTGTCACGCCCCGAAAACGAGAGGCAGCGACTACCATCAAACTTATTATATACCATTACAATTCTAAAGATAACGGTATAGACAGAGCAACTAAACTCTTTAAGATGAAATATCTCCACAAACAAAAGTCTAAGACAATCCGTTCACCAAAATAATTCCACTGAGTATTCCTTTACAAAAATAATTACCAAACGCAGTGGTGAAACAAATTACACAAGAATTAATTCTATCAAAGTACCCATATCGGGGTAAAGGCCTCCAAAAGAATTTCATTATCAAATTTTGCTCATAAGATCAATATTCTAACTTCAGGGTCCATACATGTCTTTAAACCAAGACCCAAATACGTCGATGACATAACCATTATAAATATATAACAAAACATCTACGATGCCACAAACACCATTATCTAAATCTCAATCTTACGTATCTCAAAAGATCCAATAGTTTAAATACAATCATTTCAAAAACTTAACTAATAATCTTTCTCATCAAAATCTACTAAACCAACTAATATGACCAAGACTCTACTCTTCAATACAATTTTCAAGTCTCATAACCAACTAACCCACTTCCGGGTAGAGTCCTCAAATGATTTACATTGCTCAAAGATACTAATAAAACTAAATGCTCTAATTTCCCCCAAACATGTCACGCCCAAAATAACGTCCGATACCTGTGGTAAATGACAAAACAAATGAATAGGAGGGATGAGCTCGAATAGCCTAGTAAGTGGAAAACATATGGAAGCAAATACGATGATTCGTAGTCCAAAACAAAACCAAATATTTGACGAACATATATAGCAATTAACTACAATGTAAATAAGGCGAATCAAATATACGAAATGTTCATAAGGTGGTCCAAAGAACCCAAATCCAATACAAACAAGGTATAACAATTGACTACGATGCAAATAAGGCAAATCAAATATACAAAATGTTCATAAGGTGGTCTAAAGAACCTAAATCAAATACAAGCCCGAAGGTATGAAAATGCAATCATATCTTACTGCCAAATACCAAAGTAAACGTAATTAAGCGTTTAACCCAAAACATATTTCAATTATATGTCGGGTACGCTACAAACATACAATGACTATGGTGGTCATAAGACCCAAATGTCGAACCAAACATCAAACATCAAACGTGTGCTCCGGAGCATACTAGGAGGCTTCGGCTCTCTAGTATAACAAACATGTGTCCATAGGACCCTCTCTATTTTCGAGAGTTATTCAACATAGTCAGTGTCAATCTTAAATTGACGGTCACAAATATATGAAATCAATGATGTGCATCATCAGGCACAAACGAAAAGCGGTAAACATTATTCTCAAAAGAGGGCTAAAGTGGGACAAATCAAATGCAAACAAATATAGATGAACCGAAATTGACGAAGCATAAACCTTCGGAATCCGAAAGACACCTTTCCCATAACAAAAACGATGATAAAATCCCTTTCACAACAAGCTTGATCAAAATCCAATATTTTCCCGATTTAAAGAAGGAAACCCAAGCCAAAATCAAAATGGTAGAATCTCTTACAAAACAAGATTAATCAACTCTAACAACTCTTTTTCAGATTTAACGAAGCAACTCATACCATAGCAAAAACGTTACAAACCTTTACCACAGCAAGAACGTTCAAACCCTTACCTCAAACAAGCTTCCGACCAAAAAAAACCTCAAAGCACCCTTCTAGCGCCAAAAGAGCTTTCCAAGCCTTCTATTCTCTCTATCTCCTCTGCAAAGGAACAAGGAACCAAGAACAAAAGGGTAAAAATAAAACAAAGAGGCTATTTATATGGGACAAAAATCAAGTTTTCATTCAACCGAAACATAGTTTCAGTCGACTAAAAACACTTTTAGTCGCCTGAATAGTACTTTTAGTCGACTAAAAGTATTGTTCACCCACTAAAGTACTGTTCAAAATACTGTTCATAGTTACTGTTCATCGACTAAAACTTTTAGTCGACTGAAAACACTCTTTTAGTCGACTAAAACCTTTAAATTCAACTAAAACTCCAAAAAATCATTTTTACACAATTTAAATACTTTTTAGTCGACCGAAACACTCTTTTAGTCGACTAAAACCTTTTAAATTCGACTAGAAGTTACTGTTCATCTGACCAAAAATTTCAAAAATAATCTCAATTCATTTTCTTAGTTTTAACAAAACGTCACAAACTTATTTATTTATTCAAAAATATACAATTTTTTGCATAAGGAAAAGAAATTTTTCTGGGTATTACAAAATTTTTCAAAAAAAAAATTAGAAAAGCTTTTAGTGACAAAATTCTGTAGCTAAAAGTCCTTCTCAAAAGTTTTTAGCAACTTGATTCCGTCGCTAAAAGTGTCTCTAAAAAACTTAAGCAATCTATGGAAGGACTTTTAGCGACGAAATTTTGGCACTAAAAGTCTGTTTGTAAAAGGTAAAAAGACTATATTTTTAATTTTTTTTTAAATCCAAACATATTTCAGACAATTAACCCTAATCAACCAATCCAACAACAATTTAATTAATAAAACTCGCAATCATCATTTACCAAATAAGATTTAAGCCATATGCACACCAACTAACATAAATACACAACTACAAAGTAAGATGTTCCGTGAATGAATGAATATGTGTGTGTGTGTGTGTGTGTGTGTGTGTGTGTGATAGATCACATTGTACAAATAATCCCAAGATCAAAACTACAAGTTTCATTGATACTGAAAAAAATAAATGTGTGTTAGATAACTCAATTCAGCACTTAAAACTGAAAATTTTTAATGACTTAAAATTAAGTGCGTTTGATAACCAACTTTTTCTACCACTTAAAGTAACTAGATGAAAGCACGTGCGTTGAACGTAAATGCACACAAAATAATGTTAGATTATCTTTACCTTGTATTATGTCTATAAAATTAATGAACACGGCTATGATATTATTTTTAAGATCTTGCTTTTGTTAGAGTTTTACCTCGTTGTAGAAACTCTAAAGTCCGAAAAAAATGTAACATATAAGAGAAAAAGTATATCAAAGAAAATGGATTTTACTGTTGGACGTGGTTCATTCATATTGACCTTAAAACTCAGGCTCACTAAGATATTCATCTGACAAACCCTAACCTACTAGTCTTCAAGTAATCTTCACATATAATTCTTGCAATGTAAGTCTAGTGAACTATCAATTCTATTCATCATGTCTTCCTACCAAGCATTCTAATTATGCTATCTACCATTACACATAAATTCCTCTCTCTCTCTCTCACACACACACTCACTCACTATGTGCTAGACAAAAAAGTTATTGATTTTACTTATCATCATAACAAAATTAAAATTGTTTCAATCTCATCAAACTCTTTTTAGGTCGTAACCGATTCGAATTTCTTTTACTGCATTCTTTTCAGAAAATTTGTGTACCCAAAAATGTGGACAACATGCAACACTTACAATTTGTGTGAGTGCAATAATTTGTTGGTATATCTTTGTCTGGGAATCAAGTAATTATCCTAATCAAAGTAGATCAAAAGAAAAAAAATTAAAAAATTTAGAGTAATGTAACCTAATTTCATGCTAGGAATAAGTTGACAATGAGAATTTATGTTTTCATTATGTAAGGAAAATACCACTTCTTCTCGTTCAAACTAAGATCTCAAAGTCAGGGTGTGCAGGGTGTGCGACACACAAAACCTTACTAGAAATAAACTTTGGTGTTCTATTATAACGACAAAGTTATAACTCTGTGCATATTTAACACGTATTTTCTCTTTATTGCCTTTACAACGGATAAAATGCTTCAACAGACGACTGCAATCTAGGGTAAACATGGTGTACTTTTTGGTCACATTTTTAGTTTAAACATCAAGAAAATGAGGTTTAAGGTCTACTTTAAGGATGGTATCAATTTGGCTACTTGGAACATGGTGAGTTCTCATTTTTCTATCAAGATTAATGTTGGTATTATGTTGCTAAATTCTATACAATTCATAGGTGTTCTGCTCAAAACTTTCAAAATTGAATGAATTATGACCAAGATGTTTGTAAACATCATGTTACTTATAGAGATTGTCTAAATGAAGATGGCAATATTCCTATTAGCATGAGTATCTCAAGTGTAAATAATCATAATATATTTATCTTACTTATTACTAAATGAGCACCATATATTCACCCACAAAAGATTAGGTAAAGTTCTTTTATAGTCACAAGTTGAAAACCTTGATGATTGCTATAATTTTTGAAATAAGGTGGTTTTGATTATAAGAATATTAATATATATTTTTGAGGATGTTACTATATCCTTTAGAAGACACAATGAGAAACTTTTTAAGGCTTCCCAACCCATTTCTTAAAGTTAAAGATAGTAAATAGTTATATTTTTTTGGGCCATATCTACTTTTGTTTCTCTTTGTAGTTAATATTATTGCATTAACTTATATAACTATTTTACATATCCGTAGGTTGTGCAAATTACACCAGCAGCGCTTAGATAGAAGGTGTGAAGAAAATGTCAAAAGAATCATTTTATGATGGTAATACTCTTTAGTCATATGCTAAATTGATGTAGTGGAGATCAAGATTCAATCATTAGAATTTTGCTACAATAATTCTTTAAAGAATAAGATGGAAGGAGAAGGAGAAGGGAACTGCTTGATGTGTTGTCGACATTTATTTTGGAGGTGTGAGATACATATAAGAGGTTGAACTTAGGTGTAATTTTATTTTTACAATTCAATGACAAAACTAAATCATTTAAATCAATATATATATATATAGAATATAGATTTAGCTACATGTTTGTTGCTAAAAAAGTTGAATGGTTAACTAAAAGTTGAAGGGTTTCAATCAATTTAAGGAGAAGACTCATATATCTAGCATTTGGTAATAACTTTGAGACAGGAGCCATGCATCTCGCATGAAAAATGAAGAGTTTTTTGGTGCCATGACGTTATAATTAATGAATGGTTACAATCAAGGTCAATCATGGTATTAAAGAAAATTGTAGGGATAGTTTTGTCCAAAAAATGATTTACACCTATTCGTACTTTTATAAGTAGTATAGATAAGTGGCAAGTCAATAGTCACTCATAGCTGACTTATCACTTATCACTGAAAATGCACAATGGTAGGTCATACAAACATTTAACCCATAAGTGACTAACTTGCCCTCAATAGCTCCTTATTTGCCTCTTCTTCTTCCCGATTGTTTCACCTTCTCTTCTTCTTCTCCCTCCAGATTAAGCTGAAGCAGCAATCTCTTCTCACGTACTCTTCAACCACAATTGCAGCTACGTGATTTCTTTATTTTCTCATGGTGCTTATTATATGGGTGTTGATTAATTTGTGAATGTAATTAGGATTTTCTTAATGCTTACCACTTAATTTTAAGTGAGATGATTAAAAGGTAACGTAATTTTACATAAAAAGAATAATTATCATCATGATGTCGCCTCAATTAATTTATTAACAATACTGCCTCTATCACACTACAATCACCACCGCAATCATTATTCCCTTTTACTACCACTGGTAAGATTCCCAAGGCATAGCCACTACCACCACCACCATCAAAAGGAAATGCCACCTCCACCACACCATTACCACCGTCACCACGTACATGTCCGCCAAAATTATTTAAATATCCACCACACTACAACTACTATCGTAACTGCCATATCGATGCATATCGTTAACACCACAATTATTAACATCATATCTTCGCGTACCACTATTAACACTTTTTCGTTGCTGCTGCCGCCACCACCAACACGATTTTAACCGAAAAAAGTTATAAAGTACATAAATATATGCATAATTTTGGTAAAACAAATAAATTTGTAAATGAAACAATTTTCAGACATTTGCTTTTGGTTTATCAAACAGGTTAACTTATTTTTCAGTAAAAATTGATTTACTTAAAGTTTTCATTTTTATTAATACAGTGCTTAACGTTTTCAGTACTTAAATTTTAGTTTCATCAAACAGCCCAAAATCAATAACCCTTTTTATCTCCCAACTGAAATAATAAATATATAACAAATATTCAAACATAAGGTTTCATTTGACATTTTCTAAACTAGTCGAAACATGACTGCTCATTAAGTTCCAACGGACACCCCCATTGTAACTCTGAGTTCCACTTCAACTATTTCTTTTACAACTTCATCTTTGTCCAATTAAAGCATTCATCCTCTACAACAAATCATATTCAGATTCAATATAAGTCAACTAAAGAGTATAAGGTACTACGCAGACTTACCACCTTTGTCCAACCCTCAACTAAAGAGTACGCCAAAAAGAAAAAAAGGATACAAAATTGGTCAGTTACTTAACTTTTGTCAATCTGTGAATTTTTATCAAATAATCTGTCTTATTATCAGATTGTTGATGGATATTGGCCATCTTTATCATGTCCGGCATCCTAGACCACTATAAATAAGGCCTTTGGGTCTACATTTTTAAGGATCTGAGCTTCTTCTCCCTAGGGCTTTTATATCATTTCTCTTGGAAGTAGTATATCATCTCTTAAAGGAACTTAGTCTTTCATATTTCACTTAAAAAGAACTCTTATTTTCTTGCATTATGATCCTTTGCAAAATTCTCCCAAGTCATTGAGTCCACTAAACTCACGTGGTGTACTTTCAAGCTTTCTAGTGTAGTTTAGTAGTCTAGAACTAATTCCATTCCCCACGAACACATTTCATTTCTAGCATAAAACATTAAAAGAGTCATTTCCATTTCTTAGTCAAAGATCCGAAGTGTAGGTCGCCTACCGTAAGATCAGAGTTAAACTACGATGGTTTTGGTTCCGATTTATCTTAGCGGACACATGGGCCAATCGATCCTCGATGTCGAGTTCAAGCTAATCATCTAGAAATAAATAATAGGTTAATTCCATTGCATTTTTATGTATTATGTGTTCAAAATGCCAAGAAACAATAGAAATAAAGTAGAGAACAAAAGGGCACGGCGGGTGCCTAAGACCTTCCCACCATATAACTTAGTCCCAAACCCATTTCCTTGTTCTTAATGGCATAGTTGTCCATTGGGCAGTTTAGAGTCATTTTTGAGTTTTTCTTATTTTTTGGTATTTAATCACATAAGATGGCGACTCCCTAAACATGCTTCCGAGGATTTTTTCTGAGGCAGTTCATTGCAATGGCAATTATGCTAGAGACTAAAAGCTAAGAGGAGTAGGCTTGAAAATTTTTTATTGCTTTTTAATCTTTCTATATTTTTTTTGTGTGTGAATTGTGTAATGTGATACAAATTGTAGTACTTGTGCTCTTATTTCACGCCTTATACAGCGAACATCTGCCTTAAGCCTGGTCACTCGAGGGCAATAGTTGAAACCCTCAAATTTCTTAGTTCTGAGGCAAACTTTTAACTATACCCTCAACTCCAAGTCTCGTACTAAAGGGACCTCTTGGTTTTCTTGATATATTAAACGGCTTGTACATGTACTTGTGATCGCCCGTTATTAACTACCCAAGTTACGGACAGAAGGTATATGATACACTTCAACCCAACGGAGTGACCTTGCACCAGCGTTGAGAGAGAAACCAGACACTCGGACTATTCAGTGTTCTACCCTTTCTTAGGAGAAAATCTATTTTGACCTATGGCATATTGACAGGGGAACCAGTGAACATTCTGTAAGCTAACTTGTAATCTTGCAAAAGAGGGAAGACGCTGACTAACTCGCCAGTTTACTGTGCTCCTAACCGGGCGATTAGTTAGTAAGTGCATTACCTAAAAATTTAAAACTGGCTAATTTATACCCCAAGCCTAAACCTATATACCAACCAGATGTTTAGTCAAAACCCGACCTACCCCATAATGTTTTGAATTAAACCTTAGACCCACTAACCAACCGGCTGGTTCACCTTCTCAAATGATTGGACGGTTAGTCACAGACTTCCTACCCCATAACTTTGTCCAAATCGAACCCTATATACACTGACCAACCGGCATGTTCATTCACCAATTGACTGGACAGTCAGACAGAACCATTCCTTTTCTATAAATTTTTCATACCAAACCATCGATCTATTGTCCAATAGGGGTTTACCACACTGAGTGACCAGACGGTTAGACAGAATCCCTTCTTTCCCAAGATATTTTCTCACCAAACCCTATATTTGCTAACCAACGGGCCAGTTCAGCCCCAGGTAACCAGACGGCTAGTCAGTCTAATCCCCCATATTTTTGAAATCCAAAAATAAATTCATTGACCAATTGACCCTGCCTCATATTCTCTATGAGATATGAACCTGCTAGTTTAATCTATGTGGTCTGTGTGATTAAATTTTTTAAATTTTCTCTATGTAGTTAAGGCCAAGCGTGGTTGGTATTGTGACCTATTCAGGAAGCTCACTCATACCCTAATGGCCAAGAATACCCATAAATGGAAAATTTGGTCCGTATCATCAATGAGTTACAAAAGGAGTTTCAGACTTGTTTTACAACCCTCGCAGATCAACAGGCCCAGCCGAGGAGATAGACAAAATTAAGAAAAGGGGAAAAAGGAATAGGAGGATGAGACTTAGTGGAGAAAATGGATGAGAGGAATAATGCCAAATTCAACTGGCAATATGAGTCTGAGGATAAGAAAGGGAAACTCATACTCCTCGAATGGAAGGATACACTAGGTGGGCTCAATTACTAGATTAACCAAATAAAGAAAACGGATGACCCATCAGAACCCAATGCATTATGAATCCCGAAGACCGGTTGTCGCCTAAGTTCAAGATGCTAGAAATAGATAAGCTTGACAAAACTTCCAATCCCAATATCCTCATCAAGATGTACATACGAGCATTGGTACCCTGCGGAGTGAGTCTGAACAAGATGAAATAACTTTTCCACTGTACCCTCACTGGAGCCGTATCTCAATGGTTCCTTACCCTAGAAGAGGCCTGATTCTGAACCTAGGAAGATATTGTAAGGGAGTTTGTAAATCAATACAAATACAATGTTGATTTAGACATCACTCATAGAGATCTAGAGATATCAAGCAAGAGTCAAGGGAATCGATATCCGCCTCTATCATGAGATGGAAAACAAAGCTACTCATATGGTGAATCGCCCTACAAAGGAGGAACATGTGAATATAGTGGGAAACAATCTGCTCCCGGTGTACCATGAGTACATCTTTGGCACTACCACACATCGTTCAAGTCACTAAATGGATCCCTATAATAGATTGAGGATGCCATCAGCAAGGGGACCATTTCTTGAGAAGTGATGAGTATATCGAGTAGGCCCTAGAAATTCCAATCCACAACCCAAGCCTGCTAGTGCTAGCAATATCAATAATGTCCAAACGCTACAAGTAGTATCATGGGAAGCCATCACAAAACCTAGAAGAACGTTCACCCGGTTGAACGCCTCATTGCCCATAGTACTAGAACAAATGTTGAAGAGAGACATGATATCCAAGCTACTGCCTACCCCGACACCAGCGATGATACTGGAGGGATATGACATTCAAGCTTTTTGCACCTATCATCAAGGGAAGGACATTACAGATAGATGCCTGAGTCTTAGATGCCATCCAGGATCTTATTCACAATGGTGAAGTTTCTCCTCCCACCAACACAATGTCAGGACAGAGGGCTTACTGCCCACAGGGTAAATTTTATAAATGATGTTCTACAAGTGATGGATCTGACTACACTCATCACTCCAGTAAGTTAGTGTGTTCAAACCATTTCAGTGTTTGATTCTTTACGATAATTATGTGAGGTTATTTCATCAGAAGAGTTGATGGAAAACAAGGCCTTCACTGCCAAAGAAGAGTACAATAATCTTCTTCTCTTAAGCCACGTCCTTTCACTTGTTTCTTAAACGCTCGGGAAATCTGCTTCTGGTAACCCTGAATGTGATACGGGGCTTTAAATCTTTTCTCGTCCACTAATAGTACCCTAAGAGAGGCTATTTTTATTTCCACCAGGAGAACTGTTCCATACAACAAAGTAATGAATACAAGGTAGCTCCGGTTGATGCACTCACTGATGTCCTATAGCCCTAGAGAGCATACGGAAGCTTATCAGACCAACACTGACAAGAACCTGCCATTATACTTCGCATATTCTTGATGTTCTTATTAGCAGCCTCTACAACCCCATTAATCTGAGGACACTAAGATGATGACCGATGCTGGATTATACGATATTCTTCTGCTAAATTAGTGACTTCTCCATCAAAATGGAACCCGTTGCCCAAAATGAACTCCCTAGGCACTCCTTATCAACAAATAATGTTGTCCAAATAAACTGAGCCACTTTCTTAGAACTGAGCACGACGTATGAATTGGCCTCCACCAACTTTGTGAAATAATCTATGGCTGCTAGTATAAACTGATGTCCATTAGAAGCCTTATGGCTGATCTTTTCTATCATGTCCATTCCCCAAACTGAAAATGGCCATGGAGATGTCATGTTGTATAACTGTCGAGGAGGGAGATGCTGCAAATTGGTGTAGACTTGAGATTTATGGAACCTTCTCACTTGTTTAACACAATCCCGTTCCAACGTACTTCAGTAGTATCCCTGTTGGAGAACTTTCTTTGCTCTCATGCGGCCATTCATATGAGGTCCACACTCACCCGGGTGTGTGTCTTCCATAATCGAATGGCCTTCTCTCTCAGTCACACATAGTAAATGTTCCCTATTATAGTGTCTCTTATACGAGTGTCGGACACAGATGATGCTGTAACATCCCGGAATTTTCCGGAACGTTTAACACTCAATCGATCAAGTTACTAAGACAATACTCAATCGATAATATCCTCTACCTCAATGAATAATACCATAACTTTCAGAGCAACTAAACACCCATCAATGTATTTCTCCCAGTGTACAGTCATACTTGGAAACTAAATTTAAACCTGAATAATTACTAAACTAACAAAGTTACCCACGCAGGGGTTCTAACATCAATACCAAAATTTAATGCGTTTTCTTTTGCTCGCTCGGCCTATTCCTTATTCGGGCAACTTAATGCTAATAATCACCTGCGGAAAGGAGGTCAAAGGGGAGTGAGCTTTCGAGAGCCCAGGAAGGTCGATCAAATATTTAAAACAATAAAAACGATTCAGACGATTTTACATTTAAACCAATGACAACTTTTAAAATGGAGAAACAAAGCGATTCAAATGATTTCCTATATAAAATCGTTTTAAAGGGGTTTTCAAAGAAAATCACGGCATTTCAATATAAATATAGAGATGAGTATCAACTCAATCCCTTAAATCAATAATTATTTCAAAACATTTCAAGTGCAATAAAACAAAAAAAGGAAACATTGAACATGAGTAGTACGATGTAGCCAAGCCACTCCGGCAGTGCTCGATAAAATTTACATATGCATATGTACAATGACTAGTCTATCTAGATACTAGTTTAACCCATCCAACAAACAATCCTTATAACTCTCAGGTTTACTAATTCATGACAATATTCAAGGAATTTAAACCGAATTCAAATATTTTTACAATGATTAAATTAAATAAAACAAGATGAGAATAAAGAGTTTTAAACGATCGCTATAAGGCTCAACTTACGGTTTCACGGACAGTTTCAAAATATCTTTTATATCAAACATAAAATCGAATCAATGTAGTTCATAAAGTTTTCATAGTAAAACATTTGAAATCAGATGATGAAGTAGGGTTCAGATAGAATTCCTTACCTCGGTCCAAGCTAAGCGATGTTACCAATCTCGATCAATATTTTCTAAGAAAACCTAGATTGACAATTCATTTGTTATAGCACAATCTATGCTACAATAATATAAACCTAATATCCACTATCCACCACGTGCTCACTTCTAACTCTGAAATCGCTCAACTCAAAGCATGCCTTGAACGTGACCAACCTAACCGAGAACCTAGTACACTCTTTAATGTGTAATAGTATTCTAAATTTATTATAAATTACAATAAAACATTTTTATAGCTTAAAACATTATAAAAAGTCAAAATATGAATTTTTGAAATATTTTTGAATTAAACTAATTTCTTGAAATGCAATAAAAACCCATAAATTGCATAAATTGCTTCTAGCTGAAAATAAAATTCCATAATTTTTATAGCAAGATTAAAATATTTTAAAAAAATTATAGAAACTTAAATCAGAAGTTTAAAGGCATTAAAACTATTTTTAAATTTTTCATTTTACTAAAATCAATGTGATACGAAAACTATAGAAAATCAACCCCAAAATCATCAAATTTAAACTGAGTCTTATTTATACCATAAGGACATTATATAATTTTCCCCAGAACATTTTCAGGGTTTAAATACTCCAAAAAAAATTTACAAATCTAAAATTACATAAAATACTAAAAAATACAGAAAATTATGAAATTTTGCAAGAAATTCCAATATAGTCTAACGTATTATAGTGTAAAATTTTATGTACTAACGATAACCGTACACTAGTATCTACATATGTCGATCCTAACGCTAACCGAAATTACTCGCTCCGTACTTCTCTTCTTCTTCCTTAATGGTCGCGGTCCAAAACCCTATACCCAACGGCCTTTAATCCCTCTCTCTTTTTATTTAACACAGCATGCACACACTTATACCTACACCACACAAACACACATTCATGCACACATGAAACACACCCACGCACACACATATGCACACATACACACATGCACACAATGCAGTCCACACTTCTCACGGCACACAGCATTACCCACACACACACCTGTATACCCATTTCACTCCATACGCAAACACAAACACATATCACCTCATGGCAGCCCACATACATGTATTTATACACACTGTACATACATTGATTCACGCACACAATACACTCAGCACACACACACACCCATGAAGCACTCACACACACATGCAGTAAACACACAACTTACACACAGCCAAAACACACAACCCGCACACACACTTGAGCGCACAAACATACAAACGCATGCACTCACCGCTGCTTCGGCAGCTTCATGCAAACACACATGCACCCACACATTCCAGTACACAAAAATACACACACTCACACTCACGCACACAATATACACACACAGCCCCTCCTAACACAACTACTGTTGTGATCCTTTATTTGCCCAAACCCGCAGAAACACACACAAGCCCAATTACACGGCACACTCACACACTGCACTCTTTAAGTATAACACACGCACACGCACACGCACACACACACACACACACACACACACACACATATATATATATATATATATATATACATGTATGTGTGTGTGTGTGTGCCCGTGTGTGTGTGTGTGTAAAACCCTAAAAGACAATTACCAAAAAAAAACCCTAAAGTTTCGATAGTTATTAAAAGATGTACCCACAACTTTTTTTCATTATGAAATAGTCCGAAATAAATTATTTACTATAGTTTAGGTGTTCGAATAATTTTAATGGTTTGGTTCGATAACCCGCTATACTAAGTGTTGCTAAAAGTCACTAAATAAAATATCAACGCTAACTGAAAGAAAATTCGTCGCTAAAGTTCCAAACAAAAAAATATATCGATGCTAACTAAAGTTTCGCCGCTAAAATTTCTAATTAAATTCGAAAAATTATCGGGGTGTTACAGCTGCTCATTTCTTCAAAGATACATGGTCTTTTATTGAGGATCCATCGGGATATTTATAGTCCTGAATAAGGTTTTGGACATCTATGTACCAAAATTTAGTTATCTAACTTCTTCCACTGATGTAATCATGAAGAAATAAGCATGTCGTTCTCTTTTTATTTCACAAACGGCTCTAGTTCTTGTTCCTCAGGTATATCCACATCGATGCAAGTGTTGCTAAAGCATCGGCAAAGTTACTCTTGAGTCGGGTAGGTAATGAAAATCTATGTCCTTGAACTGATCCAGAGTCCTCTCTAAATGGGTGTGGTATGCTTATCGATGTTCATCTCCGATCCTCCACATCCCCCGAATCTAATATATGATCAACGCTGAATCACCGATCTAAGACCGCCTATGTGACTCGAACTTCTTCCTTTGTCTCGGCCCTCAGGGCATCGTTCTCTTTGAAGCTTTAATAGAGTCAAGCAACTCGGATTTGAAACCTTTTGCAACACAGGCTTCCTCTTTAGCTCGCTCTAAGAATTTGATTTCACGTGCACTCAAAAAATATTAGTTCAGTTCAGCCCGTAACTTTCTTTCAAAAGCCAACACCTTCTCCTGAACCAGTCCAGAGCCAATGGATATAAGCCTCAGATAATAGTGGAGCAACAGGGTCGATACCTATGAGAAACGAAATAACCTTTATAGAACTATGAGTATAGGGCAGAGAACCTCAACCCATAAGAAACAGCCTTGATTAGTGAAAGGCTTAGGTCTTTCACCACTACAAACTCACTGTAAGTATTCGAAGCCATCTACGCACAATCGAACTGCCTCAAAGTTTGATAAGCAAAGTAAAATGATGAAAAGAGCAGTCTTAGAAGACAGACACAATGATACCCTTAGAAGTCCTTAGAGTAGATCCGTTACCTCCACTATTTACAATACCATCGTATATTCTTGGACTCCTGAACGCAAAAAAAAAAAAAAGCGAGTCCAATCATCTATACCAAAAAGGCCCTCAAAGAGTAAAGGCCTAGGGTGGAAAGAACTCGGGCGATAACGTACCTCAGCAGGTTTGGCTATCAATCGCATATGATCCAGCAGCCACATGTATAGAAGAAAAGGGCTACCCCTAAATGCAGTAATAAGATTATGGTGTACCTCGGTAATGGCATTTATGGTTTTGGCCAACACTACGAAAATTAGAGTTCTCCCCCCAAAGGACACCTGGGTCATCCACTTAGCTAGTCTCACATCAGCAACCCCTGAGCCCACATTGCAAAGGTATTTGGCCACCACACAAAGCCCCAGAGCCGCTAGCCGACCACTCACATATTGCAGATTATGGTTATCCGGTTTAGCAGAAATATATTCAATGATAGGAGAAAGCAGAATTGTTCACCTCAGATAAAAGACATATCCCACCCTTCACTAACTTCTGACAAACTCCTGAGAGACAGGACATAGCCATCTTAAATGACTGGGACAACAATGGGTAAATTGTTAGGGACATCCACCAAGGCAGAGAATTCTTCAAATGTAGGGCAGAGTATATCCAAGCCAAATCAAAAGATATGATCTTCAGAATCCTAACACACAACTCAAAGAATGTCTTCATGAATAACCACTGTGCAAAAACTCATGGCTGGATTCAAACTGAAATGCCCACTAAGATAAATAAGCTATACTTTATCGAAGGAATCAGTAAAGGATCAAAATTGAATCTTGAAGATGGTGGGGTTGTCTTCTGAGGCTATTGGGAGTTTGTCTAAGAAAACGAAAGTCGAATGCCCCCACTAAGGATAAATCCCGATCTACAAGGATGGAAGCCCAAATTGTATATAGATAGGACTCGATATACGACTAGAAAATATCAAAAAGACCCAATAACCCTACTGGCTTGTACATTAAAACCACTAAAACAGAACTCGTCGTTTTGGACAACAACAAAAAAACCCAGTTTTCTTCTCCGTCTTAATTTAATTTAACCACGATTCTAGAGACTACCTTTTTAATTGAGCACACATAATTAATATGAAATGGGGACGGAAACACAAATTTAAATAAATTTCAACTGGCAGATTCTCGATCTTATCTAGACTATGACCTCGATTAGTCGAAACTGAATGGACTATGCCAATTAGACTGGGCCAACTAAACTGGACTAAAATAATTAAATAAGAGCATATAAAGATAAACAATGCCCAGAATAAAGTCTACAAGAGTAATAAAATTTGGCAAACAAAGTGACTTGTCTACCCTTTCTTCGTGGCGATAAGTCTTTTTTTATTATCTCATTCACTTGCGCGGCTTTTAAATCGGCCATTAGGGTTTCCTTAAACTTGCATGCGGTGATCCCGATAACAAGTTTCATCTTAGCCTTAACTAAGTAAAATCCAAAAGGAATTTTCTAAGAAAATACTAGAGAGGTAGCACGTGACGACTATACTAGAGTGACACCCAGCGGCATAAATAAGCGTGCAATTATATCAACCAATTGGTATGAAAAGATTTAAGAAGATAATGGCAACCACCATAGAATGTAAACTAAAGTCTTTAGGTGCCAAGAGCAGAGTCGAATTTGCCTCGCATCTACAAAGAAAAGGCTGGTCCCTATTGGTGATTGTTACGGATTGGCAGGTTAATTCCAGGTTCATACCTGATGGTTTTATCCGCGTACGAAGTTTTTTCATTTCATTTGTTATATTTGCTTCAGTGGCATTTCGACTGCTTCGTTTGCGTTATTGTCTATGCGACATGTTTTGCCCAGTCTAGGTCTTCTAGTAAGTTCTTGCTTTGCGGGATTTATGTCCCATCTTATTCCTGGGTAAGCCTCTTGCATATGTATATTTGTTTCATCGGTCGATATATATATATATATATATATATATATATATATATATATATATATATATATATATATATATATATATATATATGTCGAAAAAGAGAAGAGAACGATAAAGGTGGGGAGAGCAATAGCTTGAGCAGTTGATGGATTAAGCCACTGAATTCAGTTGGAGTCTGTAATATAAATATAATTGTCTATTTTGGTACAATGTTAACTATTGTAGAGTCAGCGGTAGCTAATATGGAGTATCTCATAACAAATGCATGCAGCTTAATCTAACAAAAAAATGTTACTCCATTCGCTCCACGTAAATTAGTCATATTTACTTTTTGGGTCGTCTCATAAAAATTACTCGCTTTCTAAATTAAGAAGATTTTGTAAGTACTTTTACATATTTACCCTTTTTATATTTTTTATATTCTTTTTCTCTCCACATTTAACTCTCTATCAACTCATTTGTTCTCTCATGACCTACTTTCTTACACTTTTTCGTTAATTTCTCGCTAGACATTTTATACTCTACTAACTCATTTTTTCTCTCATGACCTACTTTCTTCCCCTCATCTCTCTTAAGAATATAACGGAAAACACAATATCAATTAAATCCTTATTTTGCATGAAAAAAAAAAGAAAATTTGATCAAATTATACGAGACAGAGTTTAAAACTCTCTAAAAATTTGCCGCATGCTAATATTTGACAATTTAATTGTTACTTAATAGTAGTGAACCTACATCACGTAATGTGGTCAAGTTAGCCACGTGCCGCACACACGAGACGTCTGTTGCGTATGTATGTGCCAAGTCATAAAAGTAAGTTGCCAAGTCATAAAAGTAAGTTTTATTTGATCTTAAAATCGCGCAAACGAACTGTGCCTCTTTTATGTATAACAGTAAATTGTACATTTAAATTGTTAACAACAAACTCTGGAAAAGGATATAGAATCACTTCTATGTATAATTGAACTGTTCAATTCGAGATAAAACTCATAGCTTTGAGATTGTACCCTTACAAAATAAGAATTAGAGACACTATGTTTATGTAAATTCGAGCCTCTAATGTTTTGCTAAGCCAAAAAGATATTGGTGCCAAGAGTTAGGGCTAAGAGAGCTTCGCAGTCTCAAACTTTAGGCCAGCTTTCTGCTGAGCAGAACAGCAGATTAGACTGCTTTCTCTTTTCGTTGTAACAAATCCCTCTTCCACTGTGACAAGAATATGGCAGTGACTTTTGCACCAAAACCTCAAATGGAAGAGTTCCCCAATCCGATGCTTCCTTTTTTTCGCTTTCTGCAAGTTCCAAATCGTATTTCATTGCGGAGGCCTGGAATTCGTGGATTTGCAATTCGGCCCGATTACAGCGCGGCGCAAGAGGTCTAATCCTCGACCTTTTCTTCCTGGAACATCAGTAACACGCATAAACCAATTGCACAAGGTGAACTAAGCATCAAAAAAACATAGGTTGACATAGATTTTGCCATGGCAATTCCTTCTAATAGAAGCACTGCCTTCATCTCATTCCAGTCTTACATTCGCGCACTTAATATCTCATTCAAACAGGACATTTCAGAAGAAGAACTCAAGAGGAAAGACAAAAGACGAGAGAGTTTTATTGTCATTATTTCTTACCACTAGGAGTACTCTACAAAGATCTTGACTGGATAAAGTTACCTAGCCATTGTGACTCATACCGGCTTCAAAGAAATAAATAAACAATCAAGACTGAGATGGGAACCCTCCGTGAGAAAGTTGATAAAGTTTCAGCATATTAACATGGCTGCTAAAAACGTTCTCTTGCTTAATTGATATATGCGTACGCGTTGGGCCTATGTACGCATTGGGCTTATGATAATGCAGCGAAATAGCAGGTAGGCAGCAGCAGCACCGTAAAGCTTCTGCAAGAACAAAACGAAAACTCCATTCATTAGTAAAGTGAAATCTCATGAGAAATGATAACCTCGCTCCAGTTTTGGTCACCAAAGTGGAATACGAATTACCAAGAGTGGAGTGCAATTATCAGTTCCCCATCTCTTTCATGATCTTTATCGCAAAAATGATCGCATAACAACTCTAGGTCAACATATAGAAAACATCTTCCTCTAGGCAGACCAGGACATCATTGGCAAGGCTGGAAATGCAGCAAAAGTCCGGAAATTTAGTAATAGGAACTGTTAAGAGATGTGATCAATAAGCTTGTCTGAACAAGTATCACATACTAGCTTGCCTACCTCCACCAAGACAAGGGCTATTGTGCCACATCGTACTCCTCAACCATAGGCTCTTCGACAGGCCTAGGCAATCTGCCTAGCTTCTCCTATGGATAATTTCTGGATTTGTTAATCACTTCTTAGTAATTGGACTTGGCAGGCAAAGTGATAACAAGCTCGTCTATAAGACACAAGATACTAGTTCTATACTAATTCTATGCCACCACTAATAAAAGAGCCACAAATAGCATTGTTCTTTGGCTCTTGAAAGAGCCTAGCCAGATGTCGTGTGTTGGACTCTGCTCATATTTCATTCATTTATTTTTAGAAATAGGAACCCAATTTTCCAAGTAGATTTTAAACTTTCCAGCAGTACCCTTGATACAAGTGCTAAGAATGCTGGATAACAACTGTATATTAGATTCAAGAGACACCACCTCGGATAACAAAAAGCACCATATCCACGTAGTTCTGACTCAGCTTCATTATCACCCAAAGTCTCACATTATCTTCATCTCCAGCAGAAAGTTATCAGATCAGCATGAATTCTGATTGCATCATGACATGTAGCTCAACTAATGAACTGTGATCAGAATTTTTCAACATGATATTGTCTCCATATCCTCGTCTCTACGATCTTCCAAGGTCTGTCTATCCAGTGAGCAATAACCATGTTACAGTGCTAAGGATGCTGAATAATAACCGTATATAGATTCAAGAGAAAGCACCACATATAACGAAAATCACCATATCCACGTAGTTCTGACCCAACTTCAGTCATACCATCTTGGACTCCAGCAGAAATTTCTGAAATCAGCATGAATTCTTGATTGCATCGTGACATGTAGCTTCAACTAACAAACTGTGACCAGAATTTATACACCATGATCTTGTCTCCATATCCTTGTCTCTATGCTCTTCCAGGGTCTGTTTATCGAGTGAATTTCCATCTTGAACGTGTTGTCTCCATAATTACTTGGACAAATCAATTCGCTTTCCTATGTTATATTCACCCGACGTCCATCCTCATCAGTCAACATTCCATCACTATCACCCGACGTCCATCCTCATCAGTCAACATTCCGTCACTATTACTAACCTCCCATTGAGCTCAACTGAACTCAGTTTTCAGGAGTTAGGAAACATCTGGTCCAACCTGCAGCAAGATTCAACATATTTTTGCTGGTAAGCGATGACAACCAAAAAAAAGACATGACGCATGGTAGCACGAACTAACCTTGTACAAAGCTCTAGAAAACAAAGACGGAATTTTCTCAAGCCTGTTAGTTTACAATCGGATGGAAAACGGCAACAGAGCAAGAGTTTGCATATGTCTTTTTTATCCTGGCCTTGAAAAGTAGTTCAAATGCCATTCCATCAGAATTTTTCTTCTTTGTCAAGTAAAATGTACTCAATAGCCGCAAAGAATGCAACCCTATACTCCTGACTGGTTATAAAACTGCCAAAGCTACCCAGAAAAGAGAAACAAACATTGAAAACTACACAATCCTGTTTAGACAAGTAAAATAAGAAGACTATTCAAAACATGAGCTTTAAGCTTAGCCAACGAGGCCTCCACTGCTTCAAAGGCTATCCTTGATCTGTTCAAATTCAACCTAGGGAAGAGATTTAGTGTTGACACACAAAAAAACATGGGGTTCAACACCCCGGAAAATTCTGGGTGACAAATAATCATCTTTTCTTTTCTCCATTCATTCCACTTCATGGATTAGTTTTTCAGCCTGAACACAGACATAGGACAGGTGTTCTTGTTACTTCTGGTTCTTCAGTCTCTACCAGTGTACTGACTTTTCTTGCTCTCATGAGCTTCTTAAAGGAAATGGTGATGGTTGTAGTGTTTCTTTATTCTAGTGCTGCCTTATTACTTTGTGATGAATATAAGCAGCTCAAAGCTTAAAATAGTTGAGTCAGACTGTTGAACCAGTTCCTCAGTGAAGTCCAGTTTTGGTGGTTCTAGATATTGTTACCTGTTGTTGGTTGTTTCCACTAGGGGTTTGACTCTGGATATACAGCTTTGAAGATAGGGGACTTGGATGTTCTGGCCTTTGCTGTAGCTTAGTTTGGCATTTGCTTGAAGATCTTAGTAGAGGATTAGGTGAAAGCCTCTGGTTTGGTATTCTCCCTAATCCGCATTTCATTTAATTCACGTCCTTCTATCTTCCTGGTCATTGTCTATCTAGCTTTGCTAGCTTAAGTGTTGGTTCTAATGTTACCTCCCATGGTCTCCAGCAGCCTATGTTACATGGACTCGGCACAAGTGTCCAGGTCGGATACGTGTCCAAGTGTCGGATTTATCTAAGTTTTAATTGACAAGACACGGGGACACGGCAAATTATTCACATATATTAATACTTTTAGTTATTCCTAAGGTAAAATGGTCTTTTTTTTTGTGACGCAAATGGTTTTAACTGGGATCTTGTCTCATCTCAAACTAATAACAAATTAAAAGAAACAGTTAAGATAATGTTGATAGAGGCATATCCTATAAGATGTCGGACACAGATCCCATACACATGTCCAAGTGTCCAGTGTCCAACGTGGGTACTTCAGGCATTCTGAAGAGTCCATGTAACATAGCCAGCATGTTACATCGGCATCAATGTCCAGATTGATACATGTCCGAATGTCGGCCTCATCTATTTAGGAAAATTAAGGTAGTACAAGTCTCCAAAGTGCATGAAAGGCATCGAGAACGTCTTACCACCTGCCAAAAGTGCTCGTAAACTTGCCATGTTAAAGCCATCGGGCCTGGGCGCCTTATCGCCACTCATAAATTTCAATGTCGTCACAATCTCCTCCTCAATAAAAGGGAATTCCAAAATGACAGAATTGGGACCAAAAATACTGATATCAAGGCCATCTAAACTCGGCCTCATCTAATCTTTTTCCTCAAACAACCTCTGATAACAATGGTCTCCTTCACTCCCCCCAATCCAAAAGTTCCACACCATCAACAATGATCTTCCAATTTAGTTGGACCTCAGCTATGCATTAGCCACTTTATCTCAACTCCACCCTGCGTACTACCTTCTTGTTCCACTTTTCAAGTCATTCTTCAGTAACTTCATGTCACGGACCAATGGAAAACTCAGATTTCCATCTACCGCACACACTTCGCACCAACCCCTGACCAAATCGAAGAAACCCGTCTCAAGAATCCAAAAGTTTTCAAAAATCTGAAAGGCAACTTAACTATGCCAATACTGCCTTTGTCTAAGAGCAAAGGTACTTGATCAGAGATCACCCTGGCTAGGCACGCTAGAGTAACTAACTCCTGGGAACCTCTCTTGTCATTCGAAGGAAATAGAGAAGTATCAGTTATGGAAAAAGAGGGTTCCTCAGAGCCACAAGACGAACTGAACCTGCCTCCATTGAGTCTACTAACGAAAGAATCGGTACCAATAAACTCGCCCAAAAACCTTATGATAAAACTGGCTTCCAATGCACCACGGTACTCTCCATCTACAGTGCACTGCTTCTAGTTCCGACCACAGAACCCAATTATCAATCGCATTCTTGGACCACAAACACCCAAAAAAATCCAAGTTAAGTCATCGCGAACCGTCTTCAGAAGGCATGACACAGAAAACACACCACAAATAATATCCACACCTGAGGAAATACGACTGTCTCACATCAATAATATACCGCCCCAAGCCCCGACACATACAATTTGACCAAATCAGTCCATCTACCTCCTTTCATACAACTGTCATTACCTCCACCATTGTTTCCTGAATGCAAGACCAAATTAGGTTCCCGTCTCTTAAGAGGCATTTTAACCAACTCCCCTTTCTCCTACTAATAAGACCCCACACATTATAATATTTTCTCCAGATCCGCATCATCAAACGGAATTATATTCAGAAATACCCCCAACCCCAAATCACCATTAAACTCCTCTCCCTTATATCTTGCTATTGTAATTAATAGAGCACTCTCGCTTCTTCAGCTCTCACACCTTTTTATTACTTGATTTGCGAGACGGGCAGAATTTGATGAACCAGAAGATGTAACAAATTGACCACCGTGACTGTTTTTGATATTTAACAGCTAATGGACATTATTCTTCTCAAATCCTTCTAAGCACACACCCAGGAATTTGCCAAAGCCCATAGCTTTCTTCTTAACCGACTCCAACAAAATAAAATATGCAGAAATTGCCCAAACTTACCTCCTAAAATTGCTCACAGATTGGATAAAATTTGAAGGCTCAACATTCAAGGAAGCTATGAGGCAGCCCCCTCTCCATAGTGACTAGGAGCCCAATCACTCTCATTCAAATCAGTGCTACGAATCTCCGAAAAGACCCAAAAGGTGAAGCCAACTACTGATTACACATCTTATTCCGAAGATAGAACAGAGGCAACCCCCTCGCTTGAGAAAAAAGAACCTACCTGAAGCCAAGCATCAACATCTGAAATTGACAATCTCTATCTCCTTTACAGAACAGGGGAGACTGATATGAAGGAAAAATATTGAAGAAAGTTCCTCCTTTAACCTTTGCAAAAGTTATTTATCAAAGTAAAATTGCAGCCCCCAACCAGCAGAAACATTCAATAGTAAGGCCCATGGTTTTAAATCGCGGAATTCGGATACGTAACGGTCGCGGCGTGTGTAACGGTATCGGACGATTCGATGTTATGTAAGCACCGATAAATCGGTGTATAACGGTATCGGACCCCTGAAAATCCGTTACGAATCGGCCATTACGATATGTAACGGCCGTTTTTTAAAACCCTGGTAAGGCCTCATCATTGGCCGGTGAGAGTCAAGTACCTGAGGACCTTGGTACCACAGCCAAAGTCGAAGAAGAAGCAGCCGGTCGAGAAGAAGAGTGATTGCCAAACTAGCTACCCCGCTGACAACAAGTTTATTTGTTTGTCAAAATACAAAAAGTCAGAAAAAGAATTCGCCTTTAAAACCTCCACAACAGGACAGACACCCCTGGAAAAAGGGGCCTTGAAGGGATCGGGAAGCACAGCACCAAGACTATAAGACACACACACGCGTTTTTGCAATCGTCCTTTTGTGAGAATGGCTCAAAAGCCCGAGCAGACATACTTCATTCATCATCCATTAGACCTAATGGATTTGATTTTTTAAAAGTTGAAATCCTTCCAGAATAAGCAACTGACGTTACTCATGGATACCTCTTTGTATCCCAGCAGTTAAAGCCAGGTTAACCTTCAGATCTTGTCTACCAATCTTGTTCTTACTAGTATGGGGCGGTCCATCCAGACTAGGAAGTGTTCGACCTTCTCGTCTTTATCTATCTTTTGTTTCTTTTGTTTCTTCTTCTATGTACACCAAGGCACCAAAATAAAATGAAGTACATAAGAGTAGTAAAATAGCTAATTGAACTAATTATCCCTTATACTGTTGCAACCACAAAGAAAAACTATGCAAGAAAGAACATTTAAATTTCAAACAGAATGAACTACGTCCAACGATTTAAGGCCTTACCTTGGAAATGAATTATGATACTAAGAGCTTATCTTGAATAAGCAAGTCTGCATTACATCTTGGCAACAGCAGAAAGATCCCCATTTGTGCTCGCATCATCCAATCCTTTGATACTCAGTTCAGAGCAAACAATCTGAGCCTCTTCCAAACTCCCTTCTCCTCTAAGACCAGAAGTTAGCTCATTACCGAGACTAACATTTGGAAGAAAACCTTTCTCAAACATTTCTCTGTACCAAGCATATGCCCCACTAAAGTCCTTGAGCTTGCAATGTCCATCGATGAGTGCATTATAAGTATCAGCTTTAGGAGCCACTCCCTTAGCCTTCATATCATCGAGAAGATCCTTTGCGTCCTGAAACTTTCCCTCCTTAAAGCGTGCTATAATCAGGTTATTGTAGGTCATACTGTCAGGATGAATGCCCTGCTCTAACATCTCGCGGTGCAAGGCATACGCTCTCCGAACATCTCCATGCTTCACATGACAATGAATTAGTTCATTGTACACGACCCGATCAGGAATCAAGTTCATCTGCAACATCTCTTGAACGATTTTCTCCACTTGTGCCATATCTTTGCTACATCCACTAACTAAGCGATGATAAGTATTTACAGTAGGTTTAATTCCCAGCTTTTTCATAGTCTCATATAATTCTAAACACTTCTGACTGTTTGTCGTAGTTGAATACCCTGAGATTAACGAGTTGTATGTGATCACATCAGGGTTCAAACCTTGTCTTGTAATATGAAGAGCCATTTCTTCAGCTTCGACTACCCTACCCTTTTTGCACAGCCCTTTTATGAGCACATTATACGTCACAAGTGTTGGAACTACATCAGATTTTAGCATTTCATCCAAAATCCTGAAAGCATCTTTCATCTTTCCCGTTGTGCAATAACAATCAATGAGCATATTATATATCCGTGCATTTGGAACAACCCCTCTACCTACCATATCCCTAAGCATCACTTCAGCCTCAAGAAATCTAACATCCTTGCACAAGCAATTTATCAGGGAACCATAGCTTACAACACTTGGTTTCAAGCCAAAATTCTCCATTTCTTCAAGAATCTGGAAACACCTATCAAATTGAAGTTTTCGTCCATAGCCGTCCAGTAGGATGTTATAGGTATGCACATTAGCTTGAGCTCCCTTCTCTGCCATCTTCTTTAGCCATTCCTCTGCCTCAGCCATATTACCCGATTCACAGAATTTACTGATCAGCGGATTGAATGTCAAACATCCTGGCTTCAACCCAAGATTTTCCATCCACTCAATGGTTGAAAGGGACTTTGCTATGTCACCCTCACGACAATACCCATCAACAATTGTATTGAATATCACCTCTGTCGGAACAAGTCCATCATCCATCGCCTTCTTCAAAACCTCCTCCGCCTTGTCCATCTTACCTCCCTTGCATAACGCATTCAACAATATGCTACAAGTATATTTATCCATCCGAACCCCTTTCCTGTTCGTTTCTTCACAAAAAGCCAACAAGGCATCTGCATCACCACACCTTGAATGCCCATCAATAAGTATACCAAGCGTATACCCATCCAGAACAAACCCACGAGCTTCCATCTCCTCCAAAACGATCTTCGCTTCCTCCATTCTCTTTGCCCGGCAAAGCCCACTGAGCAGCGAGTTCAGCGTCACAAGGTTCGGCCCCACATTGTCCTTCCTCATCATCTCCCTCACATCAAATGCCTCCCCCAATTTCCCCGCTTTGCAATACCCGTCGATGAGCGTGTTATACGTGACCAAATTTGGGACCACCCTCTTCTGAATCATTTCATCAAACAGCTGGTGGGCATCGTCCATTCTCTTCTCCTTACAAAACCCGCCAATCAAAACATTATACACAAACCCATTAGGCTTTATCCAGGACTTCTTCATCCCCCTCATTAATCCCATACCTTTTTCCAAATCACCCAGCTTCACAGCAGACTCAATAGCCTTACCATAACTAAATCTATCAACCTTAAGAAACCCCGAATCGACTACGTCATAAAACAATTCAAGGGTTTTTTCGTATTGACCGGATAACACCAAGCATTCGAGTAGCTGGTTGAAGCTAGGCAAGGAAGGGAACATGCCGTCTTTCTTGATTAGCAAGTAAACCTCCACAGCTTCGGTAGCCCGTTTGCAGTTGGCAAGCACGGATAAAAGCAGGCTTGAGAACCCGTTTTTCGTAGCGGGTGACGAGAGGGAAAACTGGCTGTAGAGATTAGGTGGTGGAGTGGAACGGATCAGGGACGTGATTAGGTTTTGGGCAGATTCAGCGCGGTTCTGCTGGAGTAGCACCCTGACCTTTCGGAGTTGTTCCTTGGTGTCTTGGTGGTCGTTGGGGCATGTGGGTTCGACGGTGGTGGGTTGTGGGGGTTTTTGGGTGGGAGTGGGGTGGTGGGCAGTGGGTGATTGGGGGTGTGAACAGAAGGGTTTGTGGATTTGAGGGTTGTGGAGGCGATTGTGGGGAGGTTTTAGGAGGAGGTGGAGGCTCTTGGCCATTTATGTGGTGCTTGACGGGGGCGGGGGTGTGGTTCAGCGTTTCAGAATTCCGGTCTTGGGAACGATGCGCGCAAGGCTCTCCCGCCCCTAAGCCCTCCGAATGAATGACAGACAGAAGACCATATATATATATATATATATATATATATATATATATATATATATATAGGGGGAGAGAGTACACTCTGAGTATCAAACCGATCAAATCAAAATTGTCCAAAGATCTTAACGGTTTGGTTTCAAAATTTTCAAACCGACCTTGGTTCGATTTGGTTCATAATTCACATTTTCGAAACCGATTCCAAATCGAACCGAACCGACTTATGATATATTAATGTATATTTAGTAATATTCTATTGATAATTACACATATAAGGTACTAAGTAACTCGAAAATAAACAAATCTTGAAAGTTAAAAGAAACGAAAATATTAACAACACTTAGAATACAAAAATTTTGTGATCAATATCTAGTTTATGTTTATTCATTCTTTCTCATTCATCAATTAATACTTATATATCGAATGAAGCAAGAATATATGCAATTTAGAAAGAAAAAAAAGTATAACTTCAATTAGTAGTGCGCAAAGGAACAACGCATTTAAGTAGGCAAACCGACTAAACTGAATCGATTAAACCGACCAAACCGAACAATCCAAACCGATGGTGTTTGATTTGATTCGGTTCACAATTTTTCAAACCGAGGGGTAACGGTTCGGTTTACGGTTTGACTCCCAAACGGAACCATGCCCACCCCTAGAGTACACACATGCTTAGACGTTCTAAATAAGACTTAACTGCTCGTTTGACTACAGTATTTAAATAATTTTAACTTCGATCATTATATATCAAATTGTATCAAAGTGATCATTAAACTTTAAAATTTATTTCAATCCGATCAATCTGTCAAATTAGACTTGACGTCGTCCATTTAATAAGCTTAACAGTGTCCATTTACCCTATTTTTCCCTCTTATTACCCTTTTTTCTTTCGTTCCCTTTTATTTCTCTCTCTCCCATCTCTCTCTCTCTCTCTCTCTCTCTCTCTCTCTCTCTCTTTGTTCCCTCTCCTTCTCACACACACATGTTGCACACACAAACTCTCCACCCCACACACGCGAGCGCACACGCACACACACAAGAGATTCCAACATGTTCCTATTTAATGGATCCCCCGCAAAAACCAATTCTTCCTTATAAGTCTCTCCAGGAAGTTGCATTCAAGCTGAGATAAGAGCAGCATTCAGAAGGCAATCAAATTGATGCATACTGATTAGTTTTTCAAATTGTAACGTAAGGCATGTCCAAGTAGTAAAAGTAATTTGTGCCAACAAATTGTGCCCACAAGCAATGCCAACTACCCTACTAGCTTCCAGTTCATACATAGTTACATACCAAAAAATATTCTTGAAGGCAAATGTAAACCATCATCAAGGTGACCATTAATAGATTAGCTCTTTCGATCCACCTTCCTAGGGCTCTAATGTGAAGAAATATACCAGATCCCCATTTAATGAGTGGATCTCAATTGTTTTAGCACTCCTCCTTACCTAAAGCTAATAGATAGATAAATCACTGAGGCTCAGCTATATAAACGAGATCAGACAAAGAGCATGAGCATGAGCATTGAGCATCACATTTCTCCTATAACAAACTACAGCACAGAAAGCAAACATTATGGACTAGTTTTAACTGATTTCTAAGGAAGAGATGTAGTAATGTGGAAAATCGTACTTATGTCAAAAACCAATGACTACTTAAGGTCATTCACCCCAAAAGTTTATGGGTAGCCTCAATAATTGCTCTCAAAACGAGTCAAAATAATCCAAAGCATTTAAATGGATCAAACCTTGGAATGTCACACCCATATGACTGTCATTCCCATTTCACAAACCCATCAGCTAGCCTCCCATTAAGGTGACAATCAAAATCTCTATCACACATAAGGACAAGAACCACCGGGTGACAATCAAAATCTCTATCAACGTAAGACAAGAACCACCAGGATATCGTATCATCTCGAACGCATTTTACCATCAAATAATTCACAATCCCCTATAGAACCATTTCCCAAATTCACATTAGAAGAGGTTGTAAGATTATCCTTTCGACAAAAATTCTAACAATTGTGTGTGTGTGCGTGTGTGTGTTGGGGGGTGTTGAAGAAAGAAAGAAGTAGGTGAATGGATGGTTTTACTCCTAAATAAATGGATTTAATTTGATGGAATGGCCTGATCGAAACGAATTTTAAAGTTTAATGGTCACTATGACACATATCAATGTCTAGTGACAAAAATTGAATTTGGCTAAAAGTACGGTACTAGTAAATACTATCACTCAATATTAGTATCACTGTCCCCCCCCCCCCAAGACTCGAAAGTACAAGATCTAGGGGTGGTAGGGGGTGTATTAGGGGGGTGTTAAAGAAAAGAAAGAAGAAGGTGAATAGTGAATCGATGGTTTTACACCTAAATAAACGGATTTAATTTGACGGAGTGGCCTGATTGTAACGATTTTCAAAGTTTAATGGTCACTTTGACACAAACCGATGTCCAGTAACTAAAGTTGAATTTGTTTAATAGTACAGTAGTCAACCTGGTAGTTAACTCTTTAAATAAAGACGATACTAGTAAATACTTGTGATACCCCGAACGTATAAAAAAAAGAAAAAGAAAGAGATAATGCTAAGTTGATTTATTAACGGGGATTATTTTATTAAGTAGCGTCGTATTGACGTTAATTAGATGTCAGGAAGTTGAATGAGGGGGATGATTTTGGGATCAAGTTGTAATTTCCCAAAGTCGAGGGGTCAAAATACAATTTTTGAAACTTGCGTGGCCGTTTTGCGAATATGGAAATTGGAGGGCTATTGTGCAATTTTGGAAAACAATTTGTGTTTAGCTGTCAAGTTTTTAGGAATCATGTCATGAGCAATGACCACCTCATGCTCCTTTACATGCTGATTCATGAATTAAATTAATAAATTAATGGTTATATTTCTAAAAGGGGAAAACTAACAAAAAAAAGAGAAAAAAAAGGGAGCTTGCCATTTCGGAAAAAAGAATAAACAGATAAAGAAGTAGGAAGAAAGAAACAGAGAAGCCGAACAGAGAAGGAACAAGAAGAACAAGAATTTAGAGAGAGAGAGAGATTGAAGGAAATTGGGGTTCTTCTCAAAAAGGGTAATTTTTGTTCCCTTTAGTGGTTTTGGTGGGTTAATTACGATGTTTGTGTGTGGGTGTGTGCATTTAGTGGGTTGAGAGCAAGGAGTGTGTGAGTTTATGTGTGTTCGGTGTGTGCCGTGAGTGTGCGTGAATGTTCTAGGTGCGGTGTAGTGAAGAATTAATGTGTATAATGTGGGGATGTGAAGCTGTGCGGGTTAGGAATATACGAGGAAGAGTTTGGTAACTCTGTGTGTGTGTGTGTGTGTGTGTGTGTGTGTGTGTGTGTGTGTGTCGAAGTGAGTCATGCGTGTGTGTGTGGCTGTGTTCTTGAGTGTGTGTGGTTCGGGTGTGTGTTCGTGTGTATTTTGTGCATTTTAGATGAGTTAGGTTATAAATTTTAGGTGTTGTAATGTGTCGGTGATGTTGGATGTGGGTTTTAGGTAGAGAAATAGGGAAGAAGGGGTGTAACCGTGGGTGAAGGGAGGGGGTTCATGGCTGCGTGGGTTTGGGTGTGAGGTTGAAGAAGAGTGGTGTGTGTGAAAAATGTGAAATTGTGTGTGTTGATCATGAACAGTAACTGTAATGGTCGCTAAAGACCAAAATAAATTAAGCAATTTTTTTCAATAAATTTTAAAAATGTCTAGAACCAGATTTATCCAATGTACAAAAAAACGACCCCATGTATTTTTTAGGAGATCTACATCAAGGAATAATTTCAGATTTTTCCGAGGACTGGAAAGGGGTTAACCAATACGGGGAACCGTGAAACTTTACAGTGTAATTTAAAATATCAAACGAGAGCGATTTGGCGCGAAACATTTATGGGGACCTTAGGATGTTGAGAAGTTTATTTTTCCAAGATTTTGGGCCATTCTTAGGTCGTTTGCTAATTTTTCACCGAATGGACTTTTAAGCGCTGGTCCGGGATTTTCAGGCGAAAATTTTCTAAAATAATTTTAGCTTAGGAATGACTTCAGGAGGGTAAAAATAACGTTTTTAAGTGCTTTTGAGATTTGTTTGGTGCAGGGAACCCTTGTGAGGGGCATTTTAGTAAATTGCCACCGGAGAGAGGTATTTTGGTAATTCTCTCGATAGAGTTTTTGAAGGACTTTTTGTCCAGAAAGGGTGGTAAAACACCTGTAAGGTTGTTTTGGAGTTGATTTGAGGTGGTTGGAGTGATAGTGGACCCCGGGGTATTTTGGTAATTTGCCACTAGACGGAGGGTATTTTGGTAATTTTACCGCGCAAACTCCGAACTTTACGAATGCCTTAATTGAGCATTCTAAAATAACAAGAAGTGGGGAATGGGATGAAAATTCCTAAATGAAGGGTATCAGCACTAGTGTGGTGCTCGGCTAGGTTAAAGACTTGACTGTTAGGTCGGAGTAACCGACCGCTATAGAATACGGTAAATAACTGATAAAATGAAAGTAGAATAATTTTATATTATGATGGTTAGTGGCTAATGAGTAAAATCTTATTTGATTAGGTGTCCCTGCTCGCGGCGGTTTGAAATTGTTAGGCTCGTCGGCTAAAAGCCAGTCAGGTAAGGATAGTGCGGTTCTTTGTATGCTGCGAATTTGCTTCTCGTGGCATACCCCTCATTGATAGTGTGAAGTATGATGAATATTTTCTGATGAATATGAGGTATCGGTGGTTGTTGTACCGGTACCTCTCGTGCTTTGAAAAGTCGTTGTGGATTTTGACTAGTTTGTTCTTTAGTCTACTCTGTGTGCGTTACTGATAATTTCAAGCTATCTTGTTGAGCCCCGGTCGCGTACATGACCGGAATTTCTTGTTGAGTGGTTTGTTGATTGAGGACATGGGGTGAACTCAGTTCCCTTAGTCCGTTCAATTGTTGTATTATGTGCTTTCACGATAGCGTGGTTTGGGGACGAACAACTCTTCGTGAGTTCCCTTCTTGTGCTTGCTGTCTCTTTTATTTGTCTGAGACTGAGATGAACATCCAGCTATCTTGTTGAGGCCCGATTGCGTACATGACCGGAATTTCTTGTTGAGTGGTTTGTTCATTGAGGACATAAGGTGGACCCTGTTCCCTTAGTCCGTCCAGTTATTGTAATGTGTGTGCTTTGGTGATATCGTGGTTCAAGGACAAACACTCTTCGTGAGTTCCCTTCTCGTGCTTGCTGTCTCTTTTATTTGTCTGAGACTGAGATGAACATCCCGGAGCACGGGACATTATGTGAAAGGAGGGCCAGTGAAACATAATCACCGACAAACAGGATGTAGGGCGTGCGGTTCGAGTCAATCGTGCCGATTGAGTCCAGTCAGTTCGGTCGGTGTCTGCATTGCATTTGACTTTATTATGACATTGTGATTTTAATGGCTTATATTTCATTGATGTTTAATTTGGCGATTTAGTGTTCACATGCATTATAGTCAGTTAGTCGGTTCGATCAGTCCAGTTCATTAAATGTGGTGATAATGTTGTTCTGTTGGGCCTTAAAGCCGCTCAGTCTGACTAAAAGAAAAGAAAACACGTCGCTTGATTCATTGAATTGATTTTGTGTCGTCCTTTGGAATTCTGGATTCTTGATATCGTTGAGATTGATTATCATTTCTTCCAAGGCTGTCACTTCGTTGTCTGCGTTGTTCTTTGTATTATCTTTACTGGGTGATTTGCGCTCATTCCTTACCTGTAATGTTTCAGGCAGTCAGGGCGAAATAGGGAAAACTTCAAGGAAGGGGAAGGAGAAGGCGCTTAAGCAGTGAACAAAAGAGTAAGACGACGATATGTGTATTTGGGAACTAAACATTTTGTGTAAATATTCCGATGTGCTCGGGTTGAGCTTTACGATGAATTTTTTTTTTGTAAGAATGGGTTTTTGTGAAACCTTATGTATATTCAAGGACGTTTCTTTTAGAATTGCTCTATATCGACAGGGTTATAATACAGTCATGACTGACGACCCGGCTCTGGTGACGTCACCAGGGTTGGGGGTGTCACAATACTATCACTCAACAGTGGTATCACCGGCCCCCAAACAACGAAGACTAGAAAATACAAGATCCTTGTCAACCCAGTATGTGAGTTTTTTCCTTTTTTTTCCTCTTCTTTGGAGAGAAAAGAAAGGAAATGAGCTGTTTGAGAAATGAAAAGAAGAAAAATAGAGAAAAGTTTAGGGTTTTTTTTTTCAAATATTTCTTCTTCATAATTAAGAAGAAATGAAGAGAAAAAAGCTATGGTAAGTAATACTTTTATAATGTCCATATTACACTTTGGATAATAGAAACTAAAATTATAATGACTTTTAAGCCATAGTTTTGAATACTAAACTCACTGTTTAATTCACCTATGTACCGTGAAAGTACACAAAAATCTCACTTGATGATCCTTTTTTATGATTTTTATACATCAAGGTCTAGATGTTCTAATTTGTCATCAGTAAGTACTTCCGTAGAAATTCTTACTTTGGAGACAAAATCGTTACCCATGATTAGTCTTTTTCTCTTCTGTTTTTCTATTTTTCACATTTTCTTCTTCAACCCACCTATATTCCCCGCCGCCATATCCTAAGCGCCTCCCACCCACCCCCACAGCTGGCATGAATGCATTTCAACGGTGCACGTCGGGCCCAAAACCTCGAAACCCATAAACACTCAGATGCCTCTTTGCACTGCTCAGAAGAAAGAAAAGAATATCATCCCGATGGTGGATAGATAATTGGAGGATGACGTTGATGAGGCCTTTGGCACCTTCACCTTCTCGTCCTCTTTCTCTCATCACCACAATCAAGCTGTCAGTTCTAATCAGATTAATGGCCACCAAAACTCCTTCACCACCCCAGCTAGCAACAATGATGACCCACTTTGATCCAAACTACCTGCCAAAACCTCTAATGACCTGTTTGGGTTCTTATTGGCTCTGTTGGCTAAACTGCCTCAATCTGGATTGGCTCGTGCCCAGTTGGCTCAGTGGGCGAAGCCTATGAGAGCTTTGCCAATATTGATATTAAGTGATGCAAAGAGATGATGAATCTAGTGCTGATGATGATCCATCAGTTGGTGATTCAAAGGGATCTTTTGCTGATAAATAGGTTAGGCAAAACAATAATCGATCGAATAGTCATTTTGGGTATAGGGTTAGGTGATTTTACTGCGAACCTGTACAGTCAGACTTAGCACATCAAGGCGGTAAATGAGTTGAAATCTAATTCAAATTGGTATATTTTGCCTTCAAATGGGTTTTTTTGCTTGTGTGGGTGTGTTAATCTGTGTGTCGTGTGTGTGTGCGTACGCACGCACGAATGCCTGCTTCTATGTATGTGTGTGGGCAACGGTAATGCTTGCCAGTAGTAACGGCAACAACAACATTGGCTGGTTATAACTATAGGTGGTAAGCGTGAGTATGGTGGCAGCTTTGGCTATGGTTATCGCGTTGTTGTGGTGGCAAAAGTCTTTTCCGTTGGTGATGAGTGGTGGTTAATGTTCAGTTACAAGTTGTAGTGTTAGTAACAAGTTGTGACGTTCGTGGTGGTTGTGGTAGCTATACAGTGGATGTTGATGCATCGGTAGGTATGCTGTGGTGGGGATGGTAGTACGGATGGCATGGTATTGCTAGATATCTTAGGCACTCAATAGTGATAATGGATTGGTAGAGGCAGTGGTTGGATACTTTGCGGGTAGTGGTGAACCAGTAGGAAAAACATAATTGACAAAAGTATTTTGGAGTACATTAAAAAAATGCTGAAAATGAAAACTCTTTCCAATGTTTCCAAAATTTAACAAAAAACATCATTTGGTTGGAAACTTCTTTGCCTTCCAAACCTCAAATCATTTCTATCTATAATTTTTTTTTATTTTTTTTAAACAAAATTAAATTGGTGTAAAGATATAATTGACCAAAAAGTTTAACCGCCTAACCCATGACCTCTAAGCGCCCCATCCCATTACCTCCATTCCCCCCCTTTTCACAACTGCCATCTGTTCTTTTCAAATCTCATATGCTGACAATCATACAAAAAATTTCATTAGTTTATCAACCAGTAAATGAACAGTACTCAAACAATAAAGACATCACTATAACTAAAGCTCCAACTGTGCATGACGCAAAGGAACAAAAATAGAGTTGAAAAAGAAAGATAAGACCAAATAACAGAGTCGTACGAAAGCCTCCAAAACCTCACTTCTTCGCAGAATATAACCTATAAATTTCATGTGTGTTGCCTATGGTGTCGATGGTTGTCCATGGGTGTGATTGTGTATGTGTAGGTGGGTGGTTGGATAGGTAAGGATGGGGCTTTTTGAGATGGTGGAAGGTGGTAAGACGGGAGTTAGGTGTGGGGTGGTGTGAGGGTGTGTCGTGTTCGTAGAAGTGGTGTGTCTGCCCGTGGATATGAATGTGTGTGGGATGGGAGTGGGTGGACTGGGGCTCTACGGATGGTGGAAGCAGGGGACGGGGCTGCTACGTTATTTTTGTATTTTTATCTATCTGTCTATCCTGCAAGGGTGTGTCTGTGGGGGTGGGGGGTTGAAGGGGTCGATTGTTGTTGTACGGATGGTCGAAGAGGGTGTGGTTGTGCGGTGATAAGTGTCTGTGGGTAGGTAAGTGCTGGGTTATATGGGTGATAAAAGTGTTTTACGTAGAATGAGGTAGGGGTGGGTGGGGGATGGTGGTGCGGACCTGTATGTATGTGTTTGTGTGCGCGCATGCGAACCAGTGTGTGTTTGTCCCATAGGTGTGTGAAGAGGGGTAGGGGTGGACTGAGGTTGTGGAGGTGGTGGAAGGGGTGGAAGGCTGTGATGTGGTCAAGCATATTGTGGGTGGTTAAATAGTGGGTTATGCAGGTGGTTCGTGGTAGGGTGGGTGATCTGTCCTTTTTATGGCTTTTTGACTTATAGCAAGTACTTCTCTTTTACTTTAAAGTTTTTTTCTTGCTAAGAAGATAACTTTCATGTGTAAATGTCAAGGGATTAAAGATATTATTGTTAGGTTCTCTCATAATATACATCTATGAGAAAGTTTTGATCTCTATTTAAAGTTGGGTCTAAGGCACGTCTACTATATTTTGCTTTTGAATATGCCTTCCTTGGCATGTCTCTGCCAGCAGGCCATTCATGGCAACCATATTTAATGCACCAACGTAGTCAATCCAAGAGCTTGGATGCATGAGAAGTGAGTATTGGTGCAAATTCTTTATGGACTAATGGTGAAAGACCCGCTAAGTTGTTGGAAGTGGTTGCTATTCTTGGCATTGAAAAATTTGAAGGCACAAGTTTTAGATTTAAATTCATTGTATTTTGGCTTAAATGCATATACTTTTCGGTTCATTGGCTTTTCCATGACGACAAAATATTTGTGCATAATTAAATGTTAATTGACACTAGGACAAGGAGATATACTCTTTGGTTTTGATAATCGAACATATTGTGTTAAGACAATCCTGAACGTCTTACACAGTACTTTTTATCTTGAAGATTCTACAATTCATTTGTGGTGTATATCTTAAATCCTGAGATATACTCCTTCAAACTTTACTAGATGTTTGTGGTGGCGTGGGTGTTAGAAAATGTGTGGGGGGTTTGTAAGTCGTGGTAGGGGCTATGCAGTAGTAGGCTAGTTCGTGTGGTTGCGGGCGACAGCAGGAAGGTAATTATACTATTTAACCAATGAAATATGTGACCTAGTGTATGTGGTGTGGTTCGTGACCCGACCTGCTGCTACTGACCTACTTATACATTCCATGTATCACAGTAACGTACAATGGTTTTATTGGACTCTAAAAGAGCTATAATCCAGTCTGTTCATTATAATTAACGTGTTACACCAAAATTACTTCTAAACTAAATAATTTACGTTGCAAATTCAACTTTGGTCACTAGACATTAATTTGTGTCAAAGTGATCACTAAATTCTAAAATTCGTTTCAATCAGGCCACTTTGTTAGCATCCAAGTCCATTAATGAATAGGTAAAATTGTCCTTTCCTTGTTCCCTTCTTATTTCTTCTTCCTTCGTTTTTCTTTTCTCCCCAGATTTCCTTCTTCTTTATTCTCTCCCCAAACACATGATACACATTGTGACACACGCGAGCATGCACACACATACACACTCTGACACGCCCAACACATATGTCTTGCACATGCATGAAACATACTCTCTCTCTCTCTTTCTCTCTCTCTCACACACACACACACAAAAGACCAACTATTACACACACACACACACACAAATAACCAATGGTACACACAATCACACCTTCCCCCCACCCCCTCCCACACATTATCGTGACACCCTCCCACACACACAAAACACAGTGTGACAGCCTGCTGTGTGTGTGTGTGTGTGTGTGTGTGTGTGTGCATTTAAGGTTAGGGGTGTCAAGACAGTGTGTTATATCCTGAAAATATTTGTTTTTGTTGTACAAAATTAATATTTTGAATAAATAAGTTTGTGATCTTTTGCTAAAATTAAGAAAATGGTTTGGATTTGTTTTTGAAATTTTTGATCAAATGAAACGTGGTTTCGTTCGAATCAAAACTGGAAGGTGTTAAGTTTTGGAGTTATGAAGGAATCAATCGAATGAAAAGTTGTTTTGCTTCGAACGAAAATTATTTATTTTAAGAAGCAGTAACTTCTGAAGATTTCATTCGAATGAAAACTTTTCGGTCAAATCAAAGAAGGTTTTGGAAAATGATTTTTGTAAACTGATGGATTCATTCGAATGAAAACTTTTTCATTCGAATCAAAATGCTTTCAGTCGAATTAATTTGAAGTTTCGAATTAAAACCATTTTCACCTCTGTCGAATTCGATCGAATGATAGTTATGTTTCGGTCGAATTAAAACTTTTTTTTGTTCCATATAAATATTTTTGTTATTTTCGAATCTTTTTGGTTCTCTGCTTCTTTTCCTTTGCGCGCGTGCTCGCGAGAGAGAGAGAGAGAGATAGAAGGCTTGGAGGGTTCGTGATTTTTAAGGTGAAGCTTAATGATTTGTATTCTCAAAAGCTTATTTAAGGTAAGGGTTTATTTTCAAAATTCAAATCAGCGATGGAACAATCGCTCATGTAAGTCCATAGTTCTTTTTGAAATCTGAACTTCTTCGACTTGAGTTAAGTGACTCTTCTTCTCCTGCTTTGAACTTAGTTATGAATAACTTGTTCTCAATGCTATGACTTGTGAAATTTAATTTCTGTCAAATTTGTTTCACTTTGAAATTATTATATTGATATCACTTGTTTCGGTGATTAATGCTTGTCTTTACTTCGTAGACTTTGTATATTGTTTGACATGTCCGATATTTGATAATGTTATATTGAGATCTTTGTTTTGGTAACTCTATGAGCCTTGTCACAGTGTATGTGACTTATTTCCGACTTACCCACCTGGTTTGGAATGTGGGCTAGCTTAACGGGAATTAAGCTAAAGATCACTATCTTACTTTCTGAATCGGCCTCATATGTCAGTGATTGACCACTTTCTAAAATGACTCTCTAGTGTCTGTCTCTGTATTCAGATACATTTTGACATTTGAAATCTGGTTTGATTATCCATTCCGTTGAAACATTTTGTGCTTCCGAAATTTCGTTTCTCAGATATTTTTGTTTCCGTTTGATTGGTTTTTGAACAGTCTTACTAGGCATTTGGCTCATTCCCTTATTGTTTTCCCTTTCAGGTGATCAGTAGGTGAAACTTTGGGATCAATGGGCTAGCTGAGTGATAAAGAGTTAGCGGCCTTTGTTTTTTAGAGTTAGTACTGATATATTTTGAGTGTAATGATTAAGGCAATTTGTTCTTACTTAGGTTTTATTTTGGAAACTCCGTGTCGGAGAATTTGAAATGTATAAAAGCTTTGGGCTACTATGTTAGATATTGATGTATGTTTGGAAATTATTAGTGTATGCTCTGATTTACCGTTTAGAAGACTTCTGATAACTATAAGATTTCCTCTGATTTCTATCTTTTCGGTAGAGGTGTCAAATGGGCCGGCCCAGCCCAAGCCCATCAGGCCTCCAGCAAATCGGGCCGAGCCGGGCCTGATTGTGGGGATATCTGGGCCCGGTCCAAGCCCAGGCCCTAGGCCCAACATTTAGGGTCGGGCTTGGGCCGAGCCCGGGCCCAATTTTTTTTTTTGGCATTTTCTTGTTATTCAAGGTAAGAGTTTTAATTATGGTAATTTGTTGTTATTGTTTAAGCAAATTGTACTCTAGGTATGTCCAATATTCACAATTTAACGAACCTAATCTTCATCCTTTTATTTCATTATAAATCATATACATTGAAGATAAATGTGTTTATAGGCCCTCCTCCTTTTATCCGGGCTTGGGACGGCTGCTTGTAAACAAACAGGCGAAGTTACCTATTTTTTTATATATACGGAAAAATATCTATCTTGCTTGTAAAAACTTACTATATTATATTATGTATATATATATATATATATATATATATATATAAAATATATATATATTTATATTTTTGAAAAATTTTATTCTTAAAACTTAAGAGAAGGAAAATAAAAAGAAATTACCTAATCATCCGGAAGTACTTCAATATCCGAGTCACTGCTCTTCCTATCATCAATCGGTTTATCTTGCTCGCGGTATTTCGCATCAAGATAATCCTTCCAACATACACATAGCTCGAGCGACTCGGGGTTAAGACGACTCCTCCTGTCATCCAAAACCCTCCCGCTCGCTGAAAATGCCGACTCTGAAGCAACCGTGGAGGCTTGCACTGGCAGTACATCCCGTGCAATTTGGGATAAAGTTTTATACATGTTTTGATTTTGTTTCCAAAAATTTAACAAATTAAAATTAACCTGTTCTTGCATTGATAAATCAGAATAATGATCAGTATTTGAATATACACCAATCTCATTAAAAGAGGAAAAAGTAGACGAACCTGCCGAATTAGAAGTACCTTCACCTGGTAGTTGTCTTGCTACTAGATGTTCAAAGCCCTTAAGGTATGGCGCATAATACCTCTCAGCAGTCGATGATGAAGCTCGCCCGCGCACGTCAGCAGAATTACGATAGAGGTTGAACAGTTCCTCAAATGTCTTGCTCACTTTCGCTGTGAGTGCGGTTGTATCCTCTACTGGGTAGCACATTAATTTCGATATCTCTTGTATCGAGACGTTCACGCCATGCAACTTTAACCTAGGATCTAAACAAGTAGCCACAGCAAAAATAACAGGCAGTTCACTCCAATATTTATTAAACTTTTTATCCATCACTTTTACTATTTCCTTAAAGGGTCCTATATATCTCCATTTTGTTAACATTGTAGCCATCTTGAGAATTTCTATTACAGCGAGAGGAGAGGTGGGATAGTACGTACCAGACAATAAATTGGTAGACGTGTAAAATACCTCCAAAAATTCAGCTAGGTATGTGGCCATCTGCCATTCCTCTTGAGTTGGCAAGCCGGCTGGGAACAAGGTTAGTAGAAAATGCGTATAGACTTCTCTGTATGCCAGAATGTGTAAAAGCATATGGTATGTAGAGTTCCACCTGTGGACCACATCTGTAACTGCTCTCCTGCGAGGCATATTATATTCAACACACAACGTTTTAAATTGTTGTGTTCTCGGACTCGAACTATTAACATACGCTGTCATACCCCTCATTTTGACAAGAATATCTCCTGCAGCAGCTAAACCATCTTGAACAATTAAATTAATTATATGACAAACACAACGAACATGAAATAATTTACCAGAAAGTACAGGTTTGAGGCTCTCCTGTAAAGCATCAACAGCAGCTGTATTGTTAGAAGCATTATCAAAACTAATACTCATAATCTTATCCTTTAATTTAAATGTGGTACATGCTTTTAATATAATAGTAGCAATGTTCATTCCATCATGCGGAAAAGGAAAGAGCTCGAAAGCGATGATTCTCTTGTGCATAATCCAATCTGCATCAATCCAATGGGCGGTCACACAAGTATAACTAACAAAAGTAAACGGAGATTGCCAAATATCAGAAGTAAGACTAACTTTACCGTCAAATTTATCGAAATAATCGATCAGGCGTGCTTTAGCAGCATTATACTGTCGGAGTGCATCGGATCTAGTTGTGTTTCTATGAACCTTTTTGTACAAAGGTTGAACGTATGTGTTCATATATCTAGAGTGCTTAGCATTATCGGCAAAAGAAAAGGCTTGTTCATCGTGAATAACAAATTCAGCGAGACCGTCTCTTTGCTCTCGCTGATTATAAACAAATAACTTACCGTCAAAAGATAACTGCGTTTGGGTAGGTTCGACGTGGCCTTGTCGAGGTGCACACTGAGGGTAATGCCTGTTAAGATGTCCATTACCACTACCAGACGAAAATAATTTAGCACAGTACTTACATCGAGCTTTTCGGATGCCGTCCACCGTAACTACATCAAAATGATTCCAACACTCGGCTTTCTTTTTTTCCCTTTTGGACTTCTGGCTCATTACCGGAGGCATTGCTCGGCCCTTCTTCATCATGACCAGGCATAGGGTTAAGATTATGCCACGGAGTAGTAGCTTCGCCAACCGAGCTGCGTCCTTGACTATAATGCGGGGGGTCTTGATCAGGCGTGTATTCAAAATCTGGAATGTTTTGATTGAACTCCCAATTGGCTTGGGTATCTATCATACAGCCTGTACTCATTCGTCCAGGAACGAATGGTTGTGGTGGTGCTTGGATTGGTGTTTGTGATGGCCGTGGTGCTGGCGCTCGTGCTGGTGGTGGTGTTTGTGATGATGATGATGTTTTTCGTGATGATGATCCACGCTTCAGTTTCTTCAATAATCCAGCCATATTTGACGCTAAACTTTTTTACTAGATTGAAAAATAAAATTAGTAAGAGTAACTAAATACACAAGTATAAGAGCAGTAATTAGTAATTAGAAATAACAATTAAAAGAATTAAAGAGTAACAAATGAATCACTAATTAAAAAAATTTAGTAATAGTAATTGATAAATATAAAAATTCACTAATTACTAATTACTAGACAAAAGAATTAGAGAGTAACAAATTAATAAGAGGAGTGTTATTCGTGTATCTGTGACTTATTAGCCTTTAAGGGTTAGATGGTAACTGTATTACTATGTAATTCCAAATAATAGGAATATTGACCTCGTTTATTATCTTAAGCTAAATATCTTTTTTATAAGTCTTAAAAAAGCCACAAAAAAAGAGGGTACTAATTTAGTATGTTTATTGAGTACTCAAAATGTATTTTGAAGACACTTTAAGGTACATTATTTCATATTATTATTCGCCCAATAACGATTATAATTTCAAGACGTTTTCGGTATGTCTCAAATATGACCGAGCAATACTTATGGAGCCCAAAAGAGAGAAAATGCCTACGCCTCCTTCAACAGAAGAACACCAGGGCTTCCCTCCTCCAGATCCACGCCTTCATGCTCCGAAGCGCCCTCGAAACCAACGTCAACCTCCTCACCAAGTTCATCACAGCCTGCTCTTCCGCCGCCGCTCTCTTCGTAGCCTCCGATTCAGTCGTCGGAATTCACCACGCACGCCAGGTGTTCGACAATAGGCCTCACAGAAACGACACTTTTCTATGCAACACCATGATGAAATCCCATCTGGGAATGCGCCAGTTCAACGAATCCATCACTCTCTACAGAGATCTGCTGAGAGATACTTGCTTTACACCGGACAATTATACATTTGTGACGCTGGCAAAGTCGTGTAGCTCAAGTTTGGCTCTCTGGGAAGGTGAAGAGGTTCATAATCATGTAGAAAAAAATGGGTTTAGCGGTGATTTATATTTATCAACGGCGTTGGTAGATATGTATGCGAAATTTGGGAAAATGGGTCATGCGAGGAAACTTTTTGATGAAATGCCAGAAAGAAGTCAAGTATCTTGGACAGCTTTGGTTCGTGGGTATGCCAAGTGTAAGGATATGGATAGTTCGAGGGAGCTTTTCGATATGATGTTTGAGAAAGACGCGGCAGCCTATAACGTGGTTATTGATGGGTATGTGAAGGTGGGAGATATGAGTTCTGCTCGGAATCTGTTCGAGCAAATGCCCCAAAGAGATGTGGTTTCTTGGACTAGTATGGTTGATGGGTATTGTCGTAATGGCGATGTTGGTTCGGCCAGGCTGCTATTTGATGAGATGCCTGAGAAGAATTTGTATTCTTGGAATGCAATGGTTGGAGGGTATTGTCAGAATAAGCAACCGCATGAAGCTTTAAAGCTGTTTCATGAACTTCAGTCCGAAACTTCACTCGAACCGGATGAGGTTACCGTTGTTAGTGTTCTTCCGGCTATTGCGGATTTAGGTGCTCTAGATTTAGGTGGTTGGATACACCAGTATGTTAGAAGCAAAAAGCTGGATAAAAAATTAAATGTTTGCACTGCATTGATTGATATGTATGCTAAATGTGGCGAGATTAAGAAGGCAAAAAGAGTCTTCGACAGCATGCCCAAAAAGGAAACGTCTGTATGGAATTCTTTAATAAACGGGTTGGCGATCAATGGATGTGGAAAGGAAGCACTGGATGCGTTTATGGAGATGGAGATGAAGAGGTTTATGCCAAATGAGATAACCATGCTAGCCGTTTTGTCTGCTTGTAATCATAGTGGCATGGTGGAGGAAGGGAGGAGATGGTTTAAAGCAATGGAGGTTTTCAGTCTTACTCCGAGAATTGAGCACTATGGTTGCATGGTAGATCTTTTAGGCAGAGCAGGGTGCTTGGAGGAAGCCGAGAAGTTGATTGATCGCATGCCTTATGCAGTTAATGGAATAATATTGAGTTCCTTTTTATTTGCATGTTCGTACGCCAGTGATGTTACCAGGGCCAAGAGGGTATTAGAGAAAACAACTGAAATGGAGCCGTGGAATGATGGGAACTACGTCATGTTAAGAAATTTGTATGCCACAGAGAGAAGATGGAAAGACGTAGAGGACATTAAGGGACTGATGAGGCAAAAAGGGGCAAAGAAAGAGGTCGGTTGTAGTTCCATTGAAGTTAATGGGAGAGTTTGTGAGTTTGTAGCGGCGGATATATCCCACCCTCAAAGGGGACTTATACGTTCAGTCTTGGGGCACTTGTTGATTCACATCAAACGACAGAATACCTGTACGGATGAAAATGTAAACGGCTGGTAAGAAGCACAATAACACATTGCAGGCACCTTGCCAAAATTATTTCTTGCGCTTCTGGTTAGTGAAATATCTACGCCGTTTTTCTTTTGGCCTAATTTTGATCTACTGTTTCGCTAGCAACAGCTTGAATCCCTAACTACACTCCTTTTAGATGGCATGTGAACGAAGTGCGATAACATTACTGGACCTTTTTATAGGTATTTGGTTTTCCGTGACCTCCACAAAGTTCTGTAAGATTGTTCATTTCTCAGTTCAGCTTCCCTAATAGAATGCTTTATCCTTAATGCAGTTCTTTGATGGATATAATAACTATTCGTTGTAACTAATTATGTCACTTCGTGCAATAAATAGAACCCGTGTTCAACAAAATCCCAAGTTGAAGATTGCAGCCAATTACATGACACCCTAGATTTTGCTAAGCTGCACCAAGGTTGCAATCAACAACCATGTGACGTGCAACTAAGACCACTCCCACATTCAGACAACGAAGCAAAGAAAATTACTAGGCAATCAGATATTGGAGTGATTTTGTTTCTCAAAGACACCGAATATATTGCCTTATTTCTCTCATCCATAATATTCGAGTACTAGTAGAAGTGTATAAAGCTCTTTTCTGCATACCAGTAAGTCCTTGGATCTAACACCCCATTGTTTCCACTAGTTTGGACATATTATTAGTGCATAAGCATTATGAAATCCTCGTTATGGAGACATCAATCAATAAATATAAATAAATCAATATGAAAGCCGAGTTTCTCACTGAAATTCTCAGCTCTCTAGTTAATTTTAAGGTTCTTTGAATCTGGACTTATGATGTCTTTAATCTTAAGTAGTATACCTTGAATTTGGACTTCCTATCGTAATAAATCTGGAACTTTAATCCTATTGTAATCAATCAATATTAATAATATAGAGATCATGTTAGTTTTGCATTTAAGTGGCACTGTGCAGGCTGCATCTATCTTTCTTCTTCTTCTTCTTCTCTTTTCACACTCCTTCACTCACCCCTCTCTCCATGCTTCTACGCCTTTTCTTCTTCTTCCTCCGTTTTTCTACCACCATGCCTTTTCTTCTTCCCTGCCCTTAGGATTAAAATATCTTCTCCTCTTCCTTTCTTAACCGATGAATCATCTTAACTTTCTTCTTCCCCTTTTTCCATACTATAGCATAGATCCTTAAAAAATCCAGCAGTAAATACTGGAAGTCTCATTGCGCATGTGTTAATACTGAAACTTCCCGCGAGTACGAATTCTCATCTATGTTAATTTTGCAGTTTCGGTGATTTTGTAAATGAAAACGTTGAAAGACTAAATATGAGTAAGATTCCACAATTCCAGTGGCTAATCTGCTATGCTCCTCCTCCCATTATTCCACTAATAGTCGACAAATTTTCATTAGGCCAGACATGGGCTTAGGGATAAGATAACAGTACTAGATATTTGTTGTAATTTGTTTGGTGAGCACTTTTATGTTCCTTTGTTTTAGTAATTGAATGTCCTTATCTGACATGGCTTTAGAATCTGGGAAGGTAACAGTGGATAGTGGCTAATCTGCTATGCTCCTCCTCCCATTATTCCACTAATAGTCGACAAATTTTCATTAGGCCAGACCTGGGCTTAGGGATAAGATAACAGTACTAGATATTTGTTGTAATTTATTTGGTGAGCACTTTTATGTTCCTTTGTTTTAGTAATTGAATGTCCTTATCTGACATGGCTTTAGAATCTGGGAAGGTAACAGTGGATAGTGCACTGAGGAGACAGAAATGAGGTATTGAAAAGGTATAGTAGTTTCGTCATTTTGTAAAGGGTGCATTTATGTACACGATTAGCTTATATTTTTATAGTTTGAGGTTTTGTTTGAGTTCAATTACTCAGAGGGGACACAGGTTATGAAACAAAAGGAGCGTGTACTTTGGTTATTTAGTGGCAAGTCATACATTGAGAACAATTGGCCACTATATGGTCAGGGAAAAGGATTCCTATTTGTAATCATTGTAAATTTTTGATGAATCACTCATGTACCTTAAACAACTTGAAAGAAACTCAACTTGAGTACAATCTCTTCTGAGATATGCTACCTAGGATAGATCTATCAGTTTTTTTTTCTAATTCAAAGACCACTTCAGTATAATCTCTTCACATGTGTTAGCTATAGTAATTCTTATTATACTTTCTTAATGCAGCTTTGCTAAGCAGATGTGAGTTCAGTATGTTCCTTCTTATTAGTGATTTACTAGGTGAGTTCACAGGCTATTTTTGGCTCACATTTATGTTATTCTCCAAGGAAAATCAGATTTACATTTGCTTACCATGCATTCGACTTCTAAACTTTTCACTTATAACCATGAATTGCCACTAATAACAGAGTAAATGCTTGGATGGTTAACAGAAAACTGATACAAACAAGTCTGCGTTGTTAGCTTTGCAACTCTATCTTGAATAATAATAGGCATATTTGCAGGTCATATAGAAGAGTTACAAACCATTGAAAGAACATATTACGTAGATGTCATTATTGTCAATTGCATAATTGGTATTTTAAGTAGTCCTAAATAGACTTATATACTAAATTCATTCACTGCTTTGACATGGGCATGACACTTCATCATTAATTTCCTCACATGCTCTGCTTCACGTAGAATCTCTCTCTCTCTCTCTCTCTCTCCACCAAACCACCCAAGTAAAATGCTAAATAAAAACAAATAATTCCAAAATGGGAAAAGAGAAGGTATTGCATTTGGTTTAGGCTTAGAAAAATTCTGTGAACACTATGCCTTTGGCTCATCCACTATGTCACAAATCAGCAGTAGAATCATGCAAGGCTTATTTAGGAGGCTTTTAATTATGTTTTCATTTTGCAAATCATGTATACTATGTATGTAATTTACTTTTTTTTTTGGTCTCCGGTACTGTAAAAATACAAATCCTTTCTAGTGTGCTACCTTCGGTTTCAATAAATTTTCATGTTGTCATGGGCCATATATGTTTTTTAATTTGTTTTTCAATTATCACCCGATGAGAAATGTTCTTGGACATCCTCAAACTGGCAATTATGTGAGTAATTACATATATACTCTTAATGAGTTGGCCTTGAATGATCATGATGGAGATGATGAAACAATAGCATTCTTGGTGACAGAGGGCAACAAAAGGTTGATAGAACAAATATAACTTCCTTGCCGGATGAAGATACAGATGACTTCAACGATGGTGAAGGAAGTGATGATACAAGAACACTAGAAAGGCTCAATGGAAAATGGACAAGAAACAAGATGGAACAAAGGACGGGTGGAAAAAGGAAAAGAAGCTTGAGGGTAGTTCTGGAAAAGAAAAGTAGAAGTCATGACTTATTATAGAAGTACCTTATTATGGTAGCTACTTCATTGCTTTTTTAGAACCTTAAATATCTAATCTTCGAATAAACAGCATGCTTATCCCAAAATCACTTAAGTTCCGTGCATTGCACGGGCTAATTAGCTAGTAATCAACAAATAGAAAAGAGGTGACTCCTAAAATATGCTGCCTTCTATATCAAGAAAGAATTAGGAATGTCGAAGTAGCAAATACAGAAAAAAGGACCAAAGAGGAACTAGTATCAACAGAAATATGGGGAAGAGATGTATAGGGGGCATATTGCAGCAGAATAAGTTCTGTACAAAACATGCTTCAGCGTATTCACAACTTTCTAGTGATGGGGATTAACCTGAGGATCTTAGACTCAGTTTCCTCTACCAGCTTTCCGCCTTGATCTCTTTCTTGTTTTCTTGGGGGCAGTAAGCTTGGAAATAGAACGTATCTTTGGCCTTGGCTGATCATCTAGGGGTAGGTCTTCCGCAACCGGAGCTGGAAGAGTACTGCTTTCTGGCTCTAACTTTAGCGTGTGCTGCTGCCCAGTGGGCTGAATCCTAGCTTCAAAATTATTCAGCTGTTCTTTTGCTCTGCGACTATATATCAAAATCCCCTCCTCAGCCTGCAATTGTAGAAGATTCCATGAGCCCAAATGGAAAATTTAGAAATCATCGGTGCATCGCACTGGGTTAGAAACTATTATATACAATAAAGTCCGAGGGGAGAGAACGTTGCTATGTAATCACCTCCTTAGACGTTCTCTCCCTCAGGCATTTGTCCATTCCGACACTTTGTTTTCTAAGTCTAATCCCTATCCTTTTCAACATCTTTTTGATTTGAACTTGGGAAAAGTGGGGAACGAAGAATTCTCCAGGTCACATGATTATATACAAGAATCCCAATGAACTCCTGCTTCAGCTAATACATCAAAACACTATTCCTCATTGCTAATATTGGCTGCATACACAAGGAACTTTAAAGTGTCATCCAATACAGCATCGCGAAATAAATATAAGTGGTAGTGAACATATCCACTCTCAGAGAAATGCAGAGATCCAGAGTACTGCTGTTTAAGCAAGTGCTAAAAGGGGCACCTATATACTTTAGAAACTGTCTGGCTTTTGAGCGTAATACTATCATCAATTGCTATTTGCTGAGAAAATTTCCCAGGCAGCGGACACATGAGAGGCTTTTCACAATCACAACCGCTAACATCAGAAGAACACGAGAATCTAACATAAGAAGATATCACAAACAGGTAAAACGCTTTCAAGAAACAAATTATCTTTCTACGAAGATCGATTAGTTCAAAGTTCCTTGCGTGTAGGCAGTACTATGCACATTGTCATTACTAAATACTTTGAGCTCAAGCGTACAGGCACGAGCGCATTAAGGGCTTTAGGCATAAAGGGCTTTAGAATAGGACTTCAACAAAGCTGAGCGAAGAAATTCTTTTTGATACCTTTATAAGTACAAGAGACAAATTTAAACACAAAAACACAGACACAGAGTGAGGGAGGGAGAGCTTACATATCTGCGTGAATTCCCAACCTGATTCTGGTCCGCCCTTTCAATTATATCAGAAAGATGGGTCACGTCATCATGGCTCGAAACTGCACTTTCAGGGATAACCAGATCACCCATATTATACTCCCGTAAAAGCTGAGATGCTATATAAGAAGATCTTACTGGTATTCTGTCCCCATTATTTGGAGGAGAAGCAGGATTTTGAGCAGAGCTGGTCAATGCATTGCATGGTACAAACAAGCCCGACTTAGCAGTTGAAGGAAACGTTCCGGATTGTTCTCTCGTTACCTTGTTGAGTCTGGCCTTCAGATGACCAACTTGCGTCTGTACAACACCAATTTTCCAAAGTATTTGCTCCAGTGAACTATGACCATTCTGGAACTCAAGTGATACCTCTTCATCTGGATCCCCAAACTCATCAATGCCATTGATTTTTTCATGCTTGGGACTTACTGCAGGAGAAAATAGTACGAATAATGACAGAACATGAGACACTCTCTGCTAGAATTTAGCCCAACAGCGTTCCCTTGCTCTACGTTTTTCTTAATTTTTCAAACCAGTATCTCTTCAATGAATAATATTAAAATTGCACATTTTCAAGTTCATTGACCATGATTAGTTACGAGATCTTATAGTCCAAGACACTTCAGTGTTCAAGAACAAGAACCAGGAGGCAATCAAGAGTCAAGAGTTTCCTGTGGACCATCGAATACAGTAGCTCTTGTACGTATAAAATACATCAGCAGACTAGAGAGGATGCTATCAAGGAGAATTAGCCCACAGCCCGTCTGCCCCATGCCAGTCGACCCTCCAAAAAGCTTCATTACCCAACTGAGGGAAGCCTGGTAGGAGATACCAAAAGGAAGAACTGGTAAATAGTTGGAAGACTGCCAACCCTACATCCCAGGGAGCTAGCAAACACTCATGATGATCAACTCCCCTTCCCCCCCCCCCCCCCCACCCCACAAACCCCGCGGCAAAGCTTCAATGTGAAGGACAAAAAAGATTGAACAGTAGTGTTATTAATAGTTATCACTCCGAACCCCTAACTTGACAGTCTCCTGAGAGGCAGCGGAACAACACTTGGTAAAAGTAAAATACAGCACATCAGCCACCATATAGGCATAGAAGAAGCAGTTCTGGATTATGATATGAAAAATGATGCATGCCGTCCCTTGCCACTTCATTTCATCCGGCCAAAATTTTATTGCTCTTTCTCCACACCCTTCCACTTTTGAATTCTATGTTACATGGACTCAGTACGAGTACGGTAAAAAGAGTTCAACACGTTACTAAAAAACATAGATCAGCAACGGAAGGGCATAAAAGCCTAAAGTTTGAGCAGAAGCTCTCTAAGAGGAGTATATCATATTAACGATTATACAGATACATTTCCATATGATTTTAACAGGACATTCGGAAGCTTATGTTTAAGGTTGTATTCAGTTTTCTAGAATAATCCTGTTGTTAACAGTTGACATGGTACTATACCCAAATGAAATGATTTCCGAATAAAATTTGGGCTGGCTTATAATATAACAGAACAAGAAGGGCGTAGGCACAAGAAAGGTGTCAAAGTACAGGATAAAATAGACAAAGAACCCGGCCCACCAGCTTCTCACGCGTATGTTGAAAGGCAATACAATGTCTTGGAGCATTATACTATTGAGATGACAGAGTATGGGTCAGCCTAAAGCAGTACATTCTCACTCGTTCTCACTGAATATCCTGTTCTTAAATGGGAAAAGTTGTTCTGGAAAGGTAAACCTTGAGCAGCCAAACATGTTACAAATAAAATTAAAAAAACAGAGAATCAATCTTAGATCATCAAATCCAAGAAATCAACATAAGGAAAAAAAATTCTGAAACCACGGATCTATGGCGAACTCAAACTCAATCTGTTTATCAACATTCATGAGCGCTCCGGCATTTACCTGAACAGTGAAATGTGAGTAAATTGCATATCCGTAAGACTTCACGTACAGCTTCCGATATATAGCAAAACAAAAGCAAAAGCCCCAAAGTAAGAGAAAATGCAATTAACATTGTCATTATCAAAGAACGGCTACTATTCCCAAAGTATGTATACATATTTGGATATATTTGTTTATATGTATGTGTACACACACAGAGAGACCGCGGGGCCGGGGGGTGGGGTGGCTCTGACCATACATAACATTTTTCTAGATTTCTTTCCCAAACCAAGAAGGCCAAAATCACATACCTGCTTTCTTCTCTCATATTTTGGTTATCTCCTTATTGTTAAGATATATTTTAAGAAGCTAGAGAATCACCAGAAACAAAGCATAAAAATGGTACTCAGTGCTTACCTAGGTTATGCCAGTCATTATTCACAAAAGCACCGTCGGCAGTAGACCGCTTATATTCTGCAATATGCAGCAGAAAATACATCAACCTAAAAACATGCATCCTGCACAACTTTCTTCTACTTATTCTCTCTCTTTTTTCAAGCGTTTGGAGGTTTGATTGGGCTTTCATGCAGGAGTGTGCTTCGTGGTGGTGGTTTTGGGGGTGGGTAGGGGGGGGGGGAAGGGGTTGGTGTTAATCACATGAAAGACAAGTTGAGAACAACATAATAATAATACCATAATAGGAGAACAGATTATGATGTGACATATATGCTGCTGTATCCATTGTGTCCTCAATTCTCTTTCTTTTCTTTCTCTTCATGGCTCTTTCTCTTTGGCTGTCACTAGAGTACGGCAATGACTTTGAACAAAAACCTTCAAATACAAAGTTCTCCAATTTAGACTGCTTTCTTTGTTTGTTTACTAAGAGTTGTGAATCATATTTCCTTGCATGCAACTGAAGTTTCTTGATTTGTAATTCAACCCATTTACAGCGCCACGTAAGTGGTTTGATAAATGTCCTCCAGTGAGAAGTCAACCTTTTCTTCCTGGAAAGCAGCAATATAAATAAATAAAAGGAAAACTATTTCAAACTAAGCATAAATACGGAATCAAGAAAATAAGATGCTGTGGATATTAAGCAACAATAAAGAGGAAAGACTAAAGAGGCAATTCCTTCATTTTAGCTTGACTTTACAATCAGAACTAATTCAAAAAGAAAATCTCAAAACCAAGAATTTTAAACTGAAAAGAGAGGAAAAAAAGATAATTCTCCTAATCTCTTATTGTTAACAGTACCCTATAAAGATTTAGGTAACAAAAATGTGGAATGAAAACATCAAGGAATGGACTGCAGTTGTCTGATTGCTATCTTTTCTTGATCCTCTATACAAACAGAATTATCAAATGAATTGGCAACACATACTTGAGGACAACAAAAGTTACACAACTACCCGTAAAATAACTATCTTTCTCCATTAAAATGGCTAAGATTTTAACACCAAGACTTGATGAATAAGCTTGTTGAAACAAGTACCAAAAACTAATTGCAATCTCACCACAAAGACAAGTGTCATTAAGCCACATCATGATAGGACTGTCAATTGTAGGCTCTTGGAAAACTCTTGCTTGATTCGATGTGGGTTTCTATCTGCTTAAATCTTATCTATTCACACTGTTTCCACTTTTACTTTTTTTTTTGGCACGTGTGGTGGGTTTTTTTTTGGTGCTGGGGGGTGGGGGGGTATCCTCTATTGAATTTTTCAACCCTAGCATTCAACTTCTCATCAATTTTTCAAGGCGCACTTTTTGTATCTAAAAATAAAAAAAGTAAAATGAAGAGAAGATTGCCGAATGTGAAGAAAAGTACCTCATTCGATAAAAGTCACCAAAGCCGTCAAATGAAAGTGCCGCATCACCTCGTAATTCAGACACAACATCATTATCACCCAAAATTACACCATTCTCGACTCCAGACAGAGAGTTGTCAAATGAGCTTGAATTCTCAGTTGCATCGCGATGTTCAGCTTTGATTAGCGCGCTGTCACCAGAATTCATACACACTACAATGTTGGCATCTACATCTTGACCTCTATGAGCTGCGGTCTGTTTATCCAGAGAAGCTTCCATCTCATATGTCTTGTCCTCATAATTACTGGCACATATCAGTTGTTTTTCCTCAGGTAATTTCACAAGACTTCCATCCTTTTTAGTAGTTAAACCTTCCATTAGAATTTCTGGTCTTCCTTTAAGCTCTAGATCAGGACCCATAACTCTAATCCAACTTAATTAATTTTCAAAACATTATGGAACATCTGGTGCAACCTGCTGCAAAATTCAACACATTTCCGCTGGTAAAAAACAATGCCAAAAAGATAAGGACAAGGAAAGTACGACCAGAAAATATAATAGATTTTTTATTTCCTGGAACCCATGCATTCTCAGATAATTGATGAGACAGGGTGTCGTTCGGCCTGATTCATTAGTCTAGGACTAGGGATAGGAATGAAGCACACTGTTGGATCTGCAGTTTAAGCACCAACAATAATCATTTCTCCAACTAACACAATAACAGAGAAAACGCATGTAGTTCGGTTAAGAGTCTTATTGGCTAAGTGGGGTTGAGGCCATGACCTGTTCAAATAAACTTGAGTAGTAAAAGCTTATTGTGAAATTGTGAAACCAAAGGATGCTGTTTTTTCTCTCTCCATGTGGTTTGAATACCACCCCCTGCCCCTCGTAGATCCTTCAAAGAGTGGAAAATTCAACTCTTTAATCTATACTGGAAACCCCACATTAATTCTCCGCCAATTCCCAACTCGAACCCAACCATATTTGACCACAAGACAGAGTAATTCCTTACTAGCAGTTACACCACAGTCAGAATAAGTCAACAACTGTATTCAACAAATAACTCAGAATGCAATGAAGAACATATGCAGCATAATAAGTATTAAAGAAAACCCACAACATTAAATCATATCATAAACATCCAATGTGATCGGGACAATTAATAACCTTAACATGAAGTATATACCAAGTTCTCCGGAAGACATCAAACCTGAAATATTGACCATCTGATAACTCGAGCAGAAACATCTCAAGATGAAAAAAATTCTCCAAATTGAACTAAGGATAAAATATATCTAGACTAATGACTCCATTTTTCAGGCCCAAGTGACACTAAGTTAACCATCAATTTAATCGCCTGACTAGGAATTTTTTAAAGATGGCAACACCACATCAATTTTAGCTTTAGAACGTTGGTGTTTCTTCATGTCTTGTAATGTTACTGAGGAGTACCACATAATAGGCTAAAAATAAAGAAACCCAGCAATGACTAAGAATCAACTAATTAGTTTCTTGAACCATAACAAATTTCTTATGTAACACGTGTAGATTTTCACTAAAATTTGATCACGGTTCAAGTAAAGATATACCCATCAATGGTAACCAATCAAACTAGTTAGACTCTTGAATAATAATCAATTTTCTTCCATAACCCACGCAGATTTTCATTTAAGGAATTGATCAGAGACTGATAGAAAGATAAACCCAATAGTGTTCACCAATCACATTAGTAAATTCCTCGTATAATTACCAGTTTTCTTGCATGACCCATGTAGGTTTTGATCAAGAATTCGGTCAGAGACCCAAGAAAAGATAGACCAACAATGTGTACCGACCAAACTAGTTCATTTGTAGAGTAATTATCAATTATCTTGCCTAACCCATGTAGTCCTCTCATCAAGAATTTGATCAAAGAGCCAATAAAAGATAAACAGAGACAAAGCTAATCTTCCAACCAAGTTCAAATCAACCCCAAATTTCAGAAGAAATTCACAAACCCTAAACCCTAGAACAAACAAAGAAACTAAACAATTGATCGCTGGTACCTTGATTACCAGTTCAGTTGAGGTGAAGCTGAAGAGGGTTTGCTACGGGTGGGTCGATCAGCTGGAACCATAGGGTGGGTCGCTGTTTTGAGTTCAGACGGTGTGAGTGTGTGTGGGGCTGTGGATCCGCTGCAAAATCTTGGCTGGTCACTTGTACGGATGACAATACTGTGGAATTGAGCTTTAACAATGGAGCTGAGCTGTCAAGCTGTCGTAATCAGTTGATATTACAACCTTTGCCATTAGTTAAAATTTCCTTTTATTTTTTCTCTTCTCCCCGGAGAGAGCGACATACAAATTCTACATTATTACACACTCTCACACACTGTTGTATATTTGTATCCGTCCGCTGCATAAAATTTTCTGATACGATCTTTTTGAATAAATTTAAAAAGTATGATTCTCGATAACATTAATTGCTTTTATCATAACTTGACCTGTTAAATAATTTATTTATCGTATAATTATTATTTAATTTTTTAATATTTACACGTATTCATGTGGTGGTCATGAATACGTTCGTTTTTCTAATGATGTTTGTCCTGTGCTCTGACTTGGAAGTTGAAAGTTGGAAGAGTACTTGCTCTTGGTTTTTGAATGAGCATATTTTATGCTTACGAGAATGTTTGTTGCAAATGCTTTAACAATTACTCCATTTTCATATTTACATAAGAGTTCATGTTTAAAATAGAATGCTCACATGCAGATGATTTTGATGATAAGAACCTAATTATGTTCAAACTAATGACGTGTTGAAGTGTTGACTACAGCAATTTTCAACTGTAAATTTTTTTTTAAAAAAAAAGGCGTAATAATACGTAGATAAAGGTGGCCGGTTTCTACACTAGTTATTACCAAGGAGCCAAAAAGTGAGAAAATACTCCTAATCCTGAACTTGTTTTATTATATCAAGAGTCACATGCATTTAGGCATCTGTCCTGCTAAAAGCTTTAAATTAATTTATGTACCTGTGAGAACGCTTCATTTTTGTAAACACTTTAAAGAATGTTAGCTTGTACATGTCTCGCCACAGTTGACGTTGGGACACACATTGCCAAGGAGGTTTAGAACGAGTTGAGGTGTATTTTGACCCTATACTCGAAGCAGGATTACGTTGTGGTTTGATCATCACTCAAACAAAACTTGGAACTTGTTTTGTGATTTCAAAAGTCACACGCATTTAAACATCATTTAAAAAGGCATTGTATTTACCATTACGAGAAGTTTTCATTCTTGTAAGCACTTTATAACAATATTGGTGCTTGTTCACCAAATGCTCGTGTCACCACAAGTACCGTTGGCTCATTTGTTGCCGAGGAAGTTTGGAAGGGGCTCAACTTTTTCTTGACACTATCCTTTAAGCAAATTGTGTTGTTGTTTGGTCCTCACTCAAAGAAAACTTGGCAATAGCGGACGAGGTACGTACGCCAGGGGCTAGAGAGGCGGATGCGAGGAAGGGTTGAACTGTGTGAAAATATCACGAGTTTCTCTTCCTCTCTCCCCATATTTGGCTTAATTTGTTTCAAGTGTTTATCGATTCAGCTTATTTAAATTTTTTCCTTAGCTCTAAAAGTAATCATTTCGGCATACAAATCTTGTTTAGCCCTTATTTAATATGCATAGGATCTTGGTAATCTAGGTTGTAGATTCTTGGTATAACAAGTGCCATGAGGGCCACGGTCTCATGCTTTTACCTAAGTTGTTGTGTGTCTATGACAACTACATCGCATTTTGGCATGTTTTAATCCAATTGTGATGACGTGCATCCAAACACTTTTGTTTTTAAGTCACCATCTTATCTTTAGTTATTTAAAAATATTAAGAAAAATTAGAAAAATCGAAATTTACCCTAGATCACCGATTAGGCCAATCTAGTCTTGTAACTACAATTTCAAACTTTAGGACTAAATTATATGACCGGACGATATTATGCACCCATTATATCATAGTAAAAAGTCTACTTGATGTACATAAAGCCCTGTAATTATTTGTGTAGTGTGGTTTGAACTCAACAATCAAGGGTTGAGCGGCCTATGTATCCAATTGGATTGGTCTAGACGATAACCTTTTCATTTACGAACCCCCGGGGACGCAACCCAAACGCCCCTAATCTTCAGTTTTGTAAAAGAAAAAAAAACTCGGTTGGAAAATGAATCTCGATGTTAAGATTTGATCTTTTTCCTGAAGATTATGAGTCAATCACATGGAAGGGATCTAATGTATACTATGGTTATAAAAGAAGACGCGTATTAAAGTTGGCTTTATTAAACTCGTCAATCTTCTACTAATTCTCATGACTTAAACTTTTCACTAAGGTTCTGATGCATTCTTTATTTTCTAAACTTTGGAATTTCAACCACACAGTTTTAAACGAAGGGAAGTACAAAAAATATTGTTCTCCATGCGCCATATGCTATTGATCTCTTAGGATGCAAGAGAAATTCAGTAGCAGTCCTTTTGTCATGTTTTCCTTTCCATAAAGTTTGAAGCAATTAGAATCTATATTCACCTCAAAAATTTGGGTCCCCTAATGCTAAATTCACAATGTTTTCGTGCTCCATATTTATAGGAATTGATAATTTGTTTACGGGTTAACAAAATTCCAATCAGCGGATATTACCATTTTTCTTTCTATTTTTTGCGATGATGACAAAAAAGATACTTTTTGATGTGTATTTTTATTATTTTTTATTTTTATTTTGAATACAATTACTCAAACAATGTCAAAAATGGAAATATCCCTTAGGCTCCGATTGACAAATGGAATTGGAATTGGAATTGGAATTAGGAATTGGAATTCAATTCCAATTTCTATGGAATTGAATGAAATTTGTAATTTCACTGATTTGTTTGCACAGAAAATTGGATTAAGAATTGAAATTGCTAAAGTCAAAAAACAAAAAGTAAATATGCAAAACGGGAGTTTCAATTTTTTTTCTCAAATCATACCTCACACAATCCTACCCAACAAAATATATAGAAAAGGAAAGAAAATACGCATATAATGACTAAGTACAAAATGAAAAGAATGAGCTCACAAAGATAAATACACGTACGATGACCGAGTATAAAATAGATAAATGAGCCAATTTTTTTGTTCTTCAAATATAACATCAGTCAACACTATTGCATACCCAACTCAAAAACATTCAACCAACAACCACCATAAATCCTCCATAGTTCCTGAGAATACACCACATATTACGTTGTTTTAACAAGAAAATAGCTCGTAAAGAGTAACATTTCTGATATATAATAATAAGATATTCATGAGATATACAGTAATAAGAAAATAGATGCTAAAGAAATAACATTTCAGATAAGTATTTAGCTATTGTATCAAACTCCTCGTCCACGCCTAGCTTCATATTCGGCAAACATGTCCTTAGCTAAATTCTCTCGAAATGTTGTCCATTCAAGCGTAAGATGGATAGACCTTAGAACTTCCTCATCTGGAATTCGAGCACCGATGTCAAGACGAACTTGGAATTCCTACATTTAGGAGGTAAAATGGTTCAGTCATGCTTGCAAAATAGAGGTTACTGAAACAGACCTTTTAAGAACTGTAAGAACCATAGGATGATGTAAAGCTTATGTAGCAATCTAGTAAATTTGTTGTTGTTACCAAGCATAAACTTCGTTTGATAGAACAGGTAAAATGCTTCAGACATCAATCAGAATGTAATTACATGTTCTTGCAGCGGTAAGAGCATGATATTTGAAAGCAAGTAGAAAAAAATATCGTGACAATTTCTAGGGTCCGCAGGCACTCTCACTTTGGACTTGAAAACATATTTCAAATGTAAACTTTCATTTCTGAAGCCATTACTAGATATGCAACGTCCTTCTTTCTAGTACAGCTAATATCTAATTGTTAAATGAGTATTTGCATAAAATAGCTCCAAAGACTTCTTTTGCTTCATCTGAAAAGTATTACATCCAAATATTAGTTGGAACTGCCCTACCTCTATCTACGAGTGTCCATTCATAAACAAAAGTAAGCATAAATACTTCACAAGGAAGCTCATAAAAAGTAATACACTATAGAGGACTGAAAAGGTGAACATGGATCTTGTGCTAATCATAGAAACTAGAAACTAAAAATGCTCATGAAAGATAAATGCATCTCTTAACCCAACCCAGGACCAATTTGTCAAACACGTTCTAAGTAGATGTCCATGGAAACCCAATTCCAGAAGTCAGATATCAAGAAGAAATACACATTTACACAGTTACTTCTTGGAAAGATGCCAAGGAACAAAAGTTGTTTCAGGAAGAAAAAGGAAGATAGGAAGGACCTTACCCTGAAAACTTACAGTGAAAAGCATCGGAAAGGAAATCTTACCATATTCTGTTGCAGCATTTACTGCAATAACTTTTGCCTCGCCATTAATCGTTTGCATCTGTTCCTCGCTACCAAATCCCCCAAGGGTTGAAACCATTGATGTAGCCTCAGGAAGTAATTCATCCCAATTTGCATAGAAAAGATCTCCTGCAAGATCTATATATGATAAAGAACAATTTTCATTTCAAAGCAAATACCAATATGGTAGAAAGGCAAAGTCCAGACGGATATACCATCATTTATTTGAGGGACAACACGAATTTGACTTACTCAACATTTGGACTGATTATGATACCTTCATTTTTACTTTCATTGGGATACTTCATAATCAGAGTCCAAAGAAAGATAAATCAAAAGGAGGGTTAAGAAAATCCTAAATCCAGACAACATCTAAGCCGTGTCCATTACAATCATCTTTGACCTAAACTCAAAATCAACATCAACAACAAAGTTAACCGAGAGATATCAAAGCAAATTGAGCATAGATGCTTGACTAACCTAGACTGTTGTCGCTGTCGTCGCTGTCGTCAAAGAGAGTAGATGATTACCGTCATCGCCGTCAAAATACTAGATTGTAGCTGCCACCATCTGCACTTGCCGCTACCATGACCAGGTTGAATCAAAGAGAAAAGAGAAGGAAGATCGTGTCTCACGAGGTTGAATCAGATCCAGAGAAAAGAGAGAAGGAAAATCGTGGCTGGCGAGGTTGAATCAGAGTCAGAGAGAAGAAAGAAGGAAGATCGTGAGGAAGAGAAGAACGTGAGGAGAGAACGAGAGACCGTGAGTGTGGATTGGGCGGGTCGAATTCTAACGGGCTTGGAATTGCAAATTTGATGGTTGGCCTTAAGAATTGGACCATGAGTGTTTTTAATTTCATGGAGTTGGGTATGAATTGCAATTCTAATTCCAAATATATTGTCCAATCAACAAAATTATAATTCTTAAGGTCCAATTCTGAAATCTACCTCAATTCCAAGGCTAATTCCGTGATCCAATCGGACCCTTAGATGTTTTCTACTTTTTTCTTCAAGTCTCAACCCTCTGTAAGAGAAAACCCATTCTTTTGTCACTATTCACCTTTTTTTTTCAAATCTGCATATTGTCAGACACACCCCCCCCATCCCTCCCTCTTTCTCTCTCTTACATACCTCATTTCTGTTGTTTTTGTTCACCCCATCGTAATCACCATGACAGATTCAGATATTGACAAATGCAAGGGAAAGGGAAGGGAATATCAAATATTGACAGATGCAACCAAAACTTCCTATGGGGGCATTCTAAAGAATCCGCGGGCGCGAGGCAGCCGAGCATGGATAAGCAACACTCTCCATCTATCTCACCAATCTTTCCAATTCAGATCTTTCTTTTCCCTAGTGTATTATCTGTCACTGTGGGGGTTGGAGAAGAGAGGGATTTGTTGAGTCCTACAGAAAGAGAGATGGGTTTGAAGATTGGGAAGGAGGAAGAAGCACAAAGTTGTTTGAGAAGGAGAGAGAGAGAGAGAGAGAGAGAGAGAGAGAGAGAGAGGCATGTTTGTGTTTTGAAGATTGAGAAGGAGGAGAAGCAAGAAGTTTTTTGAGAAGGAGATAGGTGGCGAGGGTGTTGGAAATGTGGAAAAGATGATTGGGTGGTGTGAAAGAGATTTGACAAGCGTAACAAGATTTTCATTTTGGGGGATAAAATAAGGGTATAATGGTAAATTATCATCTCTACAGAAGGATAACATTGGGGAAAAATTGGCCGTAACAGTAATTAAAATTTGAAACATATAAGAATTGATCCAAAAAAGTTGCTGAAAATGAAAAAGAAAAAAAAGTAAACATACAAAAATAACTGAAAAAAGTAGATATAAAAAGGTAGTGAAAATGATAAAAATACATGACCATATTTCGTAATTGGATACAAAAAATGTTGAAAATGAAAACACAATTAAATACAAAAAATAAAAATGCTAAACATACAGTCCCTAATATCGATTCGTAATTTTGTATTTTGGTATCACGTAGTGCTAATGTTCGCTCGACTGCACACAGTCTTGTTCGTCATTACATTGTCGTTTGGCAATGTGTGTTTAAGTAAAGCTTTTTTCATAAATCTTTCGAATTATTTTTCTATTTTCGATTCTTACAACATATTTTTTTTTAAGTTTAACTCATAGAATGTTGATTATTTTGATGTCTTGTGGTCTAAATGCATCGACATCGGGATATAGAGATCAATTTTTAATATATAAATATTCATCTTCTTATGTTACATGGGCCTAATTTTGGCGTCATGCAATCACCTTCAATTTTAATCATTCTATTGTGGGTTTTACAGAATGTTCTCACACCCTGTTGTTGCATGTTGACTATACAAATAACCCATACATTCTATCTCAAAATTCATCTACCATGTTTAGGTTTTGTAACCATTGTATCTTGCTACAATTGTCAGTTTTGTTATTTTGAATATTGATTACATGTATATGATAATAGCATGATGAGAAAAGAAAAGTAAGCTAACAAATACCTTACAAAAAAATGGCTCTTATCAAAGACTAAAGATGTTGGTGACAGTGAGAAGGTCTTCTTTGGTGATGGCAATGATGGATAATTGATGTTGGAAATTATTGTAATGAAGAGATACATTCATAACTCGGTTCACGGCTCCACGATAAGGCAATGCCTCTCTCGAAAAAGCTAACCGAGTAGATACTTATGAAGTCTATGGCAGGTCTTATAAGACTATTTGCAAAGTCTCTCATATCTTATGTGGGGTATCACATTCATCCCCCCCCCCCCCCCCGGAATTATGCCTTAGCGTCCTTGACAAGGCCCAAACTCAACCTAATTCACACATAACCCATAATCTTCCTCTATAGCCAATTTTAGATAGTATTGATAGTCGAATTGGTTGAACACAGTTTGAATTTACCTTGGTGTCCCAATCTTCAATAACCTGACCAAGGTGCATGCCTTAGAGAGTCGGCTCCGTTACCATCTGTAACGACGTTCACGATCCCATTGCTAGGCAATGCCTCCTTTAAAGGGTTAGCCAATTAGGTACTTAAGAGTTCTTTGGCAGGGTTTATAAGGCCATTTACGAAGTCACCCACATTTAATATTGGATATCATATCTCTCCCCCGTTAGGCCCTAGCATCCTCGTTAAACCCAAACTCAACCATAATTACACATAGCCCATAATCTTCCTTTCTAGACATTGTTAGACAATACTAACAACACAATCGGGTCAACCTGATTTGAGGCTACCTTTTTGTCCCAACCTTCGAAACCTGACTAGATAATGCATGTTTCAGAGATTCGACTCTGCAGTAGGTAATTTTAGTAAGTAGCCAAACTTCAACATTGTGGAAAATGGGGGTTAAGGTGCTTATTTGGAATCAAACAGAATGATGGGCTCAAATAAAAGTTAATTGAAAAAACTAGTCCAAATAAAATTATTTGGTCTAGGCCAAATGTGTGTTCTTGCTACTTGATAAGTCAAATAAGTCAACTTTGAACAAAATAAATCATTTTTAGATTAATTAGAAATAAGTACCCATTAACTAATAAATTTAGATTGAATTAAGGGGACAAAATGTTTCTTAATTACGAAGTCAAAGCCTAAATCATGGGCTTTCTAAAATTGAGCCCAAAATGTCTTGCACATAAATAAAGGGTTCGATTAGAGAAGGATACACTGGGTATCAGCAAGCAAAGCCAAAGCTCTGCCAAAACTTTGTCACATGCACGCCAAGTCCAAAGAATTGTGCTTAATCTGAAGAACAATACGCAACAATTTGCAACCGTTCTTCAGTCGAGCATTTTCAAGGATAAAGATCAATATCTCTTTGATCTTAATTATCAAAAGGAGTTTGGCTTTCAACCTTGGTGATTCTACAAGTGCTTGGGATCACCTTTAAGGAAGTAGTCAAATTAATGATTCAAGATCAAGGTGTTTCAGCCCTTAGATTGTGATGCAATCGAAGATCAAATTAGATGACTAAAAATCGCATAGTGGTGTCACCCTTTACTTTAAAATGAAAAAATAAACAATTTTTGTGCATGATTTCTTGTCTCCCAATTTTAGACACAAAATTTGTGTGAACAAATTTCTAGCACGCTCGGTAGGACCTCTGCAATTTTTTTCTCTGCAAAATATCTTCAAGTAGCCTTCAACACATTAATGACACCAAGGAAAGTGCACCAGGATCTGGCTAATGGAGAATGCTGTGAAAATTGCCACCACGGAAAGCAGTAGCAGTAACAACAGCAACAACAACAACACTTCTACTAGCCCTGTCATTCCAAGCAGGGCCAAGGACAAGATTGTTATCCCCGGTCAAGTGGTGATACCAGTTTCAAAGTCACTGGCCAAGTCACTCATTCAGCTAAAGAAGGTCATTATTTTGGGTTACGAGAAAGGAGCCCAAAATAACCCGCGTCCCCACACGCTCTGAATCACACACTTCAGCACCTGCCCTAATTATGCAAGTACTGATGACCGAGTCAATTTTTGTGGAGGAGCAGCTAGGCACTACATCTTGGGCCTTCAAAACTGACAAAGATTGTCAAAGAAAAGGACTTCGAGCATGCGGCTCTCATGAATAAGTTGGAGTTGCAAACCAATTAGGAGTTAAACCAAGGTGAAGTGAATGGGACCTTAAAGAAAGGCGATGGTAATGGATGACAAACAAACAAAGCATGTCCAATTCCTTCGCCTCCTTGTCCGTCCAACAACTACATCAAACATGATCAAGGATCAATAAGGAGAACCTTCCCACAATAATCCCATGTACTCGAAGACTAACATTAAGTGAATTGACATCACGAGGATGCTAGTGGGGTATCAGCCACCAAAGTTCCAAAAGTTTGACGAGAAGGGCAATATGCCAAGCAACACGTCAAACACTTTGTCAAGACTTGCAACAATGCCGGCACAGAAGGATACCTCATTGTCAAACAATTCATTGATTATTTCAAAGGAAATGAGTTTGTGTGGTATAACGGACTTGAACTCGATTAATAAACTGTTGCGAAGCAAGTGAACATGAATTTCTGAATTAGTTCTACAACACCCGCGTTTAGTAAGTAGATGAAGCTCACGAACACCAGGCTTTGGAAGGATGAGCCTATACTGTACTACATTAACGGGTGACACTCTTTGAGTTTAGACCGCAAAGAAAGAGTCTCAGAAATTTTGGCGGTAGAAATATGTATGCAAGGCATGCATTAGGGTCTATTATACATTCTTCAAGGTAACTGACCAGTCAGCCTTGGTGAATTAACAATGCGAGACCATGACATGGATATCAATATCTCTAATCGTGGCCGAATAGTCTTGTATTGCCTGACCCTATAAGGAGATGAAGGAAGGGAAGAAAGTAGAACGACCCTAAAACACAATGGAGAAGGAGTCCTTGGTAGTTGCCATGGCTCCTTTGAAAATTTCAATAAAAGACAAACGTAAAGAAGAAAAAGCCTTAGACCAGTCGCCGAAAAACTTACACCAACCTATGTTGAAGAAGTTGAAGGGAAAGGTTTACCCCTTCCCATATTCTAGCGTATTATGGATACTTGACTTTCTAACTGAAAACGAGATCATCGAATTCCCTGGCTCAAAACATCTTGAAGAGACAGGACGAGTGGACGAGGCGAGCTACTATAAGTACCACCGCATCCTCGACCACACGGCTGAAAAAAATTTCCTACTCAAGGAGTTGATCATGAACTTGGCCTAGAAAGGGAAAACTGAACTAGACACTTATGAGGTAGAAGAGTTAAACCATGCCTCTGTTATTCTCAGGTGATATGGCCTCCTTTAAGGATCCAAACATGTCAAACCATACATCGAAAATGGGGGCATCTATGATGACCATCCAGTTTGGAACGTTATAGCCCGTAAAGGTTCAACTCTCCCAAAAAAAGACGGAAGGGTGCATTGAAAGTGACATAATCACATAGGTAAATAATGATGGATGGAAGCTAGTCACACCAAAGAAAGAAGTGAGAAAGAAGCAAGCAGTAACAAAAATGTAAAGGGAAAAGGCATGCTCCTGAAAGGAATCGCATGGGAGCCAATGAGACTTTCCGATAGGACCTTCCCAAATCAATTACTTTCCAAGACTTCTTTTAAGCGGTTACTTAAAGGATGACGTAGAGGTGTTTGTTTGCATGGTCTTTGGGCACGAAGACGAATCAGGCCAAAGTTAGAGGCGATTAATGAAGGCCGCGAGAGAATGTTGGCTTCTTTGTAATGATTATTTCCATGATTTACCCTTCAGGAGATGTTTTACCTGCCATAGCAAACACACCAGATGCTAAAGAAGGTTTTGTACGAGCTTGTGAAGTATAGCTTTACCATAAATGAGATCGATGGCCTAAGGAATACATGCTCCACGTGTCCAGACCGAGCGCTTAAAAGCCGGTTCGGCTAAAAATACCTATCGGCTTCGGAATGGTACAAAATTTTAGATATTGCATCATATTAATTAATTAAGGTTCTCCTAAAAGTCTCAGATTAAAATAATTTAATTTACTATGCCAAATAATTCATTAATTTTAGTTAGCCGATACCCTAATTTAGCGCCCTTCGTGGGTCCCGAAAATTCCTGAAAATTTTCAGGGCGTACGTCTCATAAAATCAATGAGGGTTACAGTTTTTGCACTTTATCTAATTTTGATCTTAGATATTTATAAAAATTTGTTGAAAACACTGCCCAAATAAATTCTTACCTTTAGTGACAATAACAACCACTATTCACATCAATACCCACATTATTTCACCTAAACACACACACACACACACACACACACACACTTCATCTTCTTCACTCTTCTAGCCGAAGCACACTCACCTGCACACTCCCATACACACACTATTATATATTTACACACCTACACACCCTAATTTCACACCCTTACACACATTTAACATTCACCCATATACATGAATCATCATGTATATAGCCACCTGAACACACCCACAGCCAAGAACACGCACCTGCGCACACCGAATGCACACACTAACCCCTTGGTGCCCACTGAAACTTCCACAACACTCATTGGACTCCCCATTACTCTCTTCACTTCACACAAATAATAATCTTGCGTTTGTTTTTTTTTTTCCATCCCCCATATGCCCAGTCGTGAACGCACCTACAGAAATACACTCGCGGCACACCCTCTCCCATGGCCGCAGCTGCTACAACTCAGTTTGCTACACCCACGACAGTCCCCTCCTTCCTCCACTAACTCACCCATGTAACCCACTATCCCCCCTATACCCACACAGATCCACCGCCATATTAGCACGTTCCCTAGATACATATGTACATAGATATATACTCGGCCACCCCACATGTGGTATACCCACTGAACTACATGCTAAGCTTGAAATGAAATCAAACCAAAGAGTAAGGCTTTACAATGAAGATCCTTCCTCCTTTAGCCCTTTTTTCTTCCCCTTCCCCTTCACGATCCATGTTCCCTATTTCTTCTTCTCTATTTCTTCTTCTTCTTGCCCTGTTTCTCTGCTTCTCTTTTCTTCTTTGCTTCTATTCTTGTTTTGCTTCCCTTTTTTTTCTTTTGTTTTTTTTCTTCTCCTTTCATTCATCCGAGAGCTTATCTCTCCCATAAAAAATATTATACTTAGCTTAGTCACCTAGCTAAAATGAGGTGTAAACCCCATAAAATGTATACTTTATGAATTTATACTCTTAACCCCCAACTTCAAATATTTGCAAAAGAACCCCTAAACTTTTTTTTATGCGCCCGAAACTATGCGGATATTACAGCACACCAGTTAGTACTCCGTTTGATGAGAGTATTAAGTTGTCTCCCAATGATGGTAGAGCTGTGAGACAACTAGAATATGAGAGTGCAATAGGTTGTTTAATGTATGCCATGACTTGTACTAGACCGGATATTGCTTATGCAGTAGGAAAACTTAGTAGATATAGTAGTTGTCCTAGTAATATGCATTGGAGTGCAATATATAGGGTCTTTAAGTACCTTAAACGAACCATGGATTTCGGCATATGTTATAATAGGTATCCTTCTGTTTTGGAAGGATACACAGATACCAGTTGGATTACGAATCGGGAGGATTATGCTTCAACAAGTGGATGGATTTTCACACTTGGTGGGGGTGTAATATCCCGGGGTTCGAAGAAACAGACTTGCATTACTGATTCTACCGTGGCAGCAGAGTTTATTGCTTTAGCTGCAGGGGGCAAGGAGGCAGAATGGCTAAGGAATTTGCTTTTAGAGGTTCCTTTATAGCCTAAGCCTATGGCTCCGATATCGATAAGGTGTGATAGTCAATCAACTCTATCACGAGCATGTAGCGAAGTGTATAATGGAAAGTCTAGACACATTGGTCTCAGACATAGCTACGGGAGGCAGTTGATTACCGAAGGAGTAATCACATTGGAATTTGTGAGGTCATTGGAAAATTTAGCTGATCCGTTAACTAAAGGGCTTTCAAGGGAAATGATTATTAGGACCTCACGAGGGATGGGTCTCAAGCTCATGTCAAGGATCAACAATGATGGAAATCTCGACTCAACGTTTGTTAACACCAAGTCTTGAGTTCAACGAGTCAAAAGTACATTATGATGGTGATTGTAAGCACAAATTTTAGTCATCCCTAGGTAATGTGCTTGGTAACCGTAATGAAAGAATATAGTGAGTATTATACTCTTAATAGGTCTATAAAAGGATCATTCTTTGGAGTGTTAGTTACGGTACACTCTTATTAGACCTGACTAGTGAGTGTGGAGTGGGGCCGCTTCTGTCGAGTTTAAAGGGCTTAACTCTAGAGCACTCATGAAACAAGATACAAATTACATGGCATTTATTGTATAAGCAATTTTCTGGATTTGTGTATGGATAGGAGTTTCATGTGTGATATGTGACCGGCTAGTCAACAAGGATAGGTGGTTCAAAGTTTATCTACCTCACTTTTTCAGATTAGTCTTGTTATGTAATCACTAAGTGAAGATTCAAGTTGTAAGACATCTTCATTTATGCATGTACTTCACTGGATAATAAGATCTGGTTTTTTGTTTTGTTTTATTTTATATTTTGTAAAATGGTGGGGATTGTTAGTGTTTTCCAAAATATAGTGTCGAGTTTGGTTCATTTTCTTTGTCAAAATGATGAAAGGAATGTGAAGAGGCAAAGAGGGAGGAATCCCACATAGAAGGGAATTGAAAAAGTAAGTGGGTATATATTAAAGAACTCCACTTACTTTAATACTTATGTGGTATGCTAAGGTGTATGCATGTGCACCTCGTATGGTGCGAAGCACCATACGAGGAACGATTGCACGCGGGCGCGCGGCAGTGGGCTGTGAGGTGGAATGTGGCACTTTGATGGCGCACTTTGCACTTCCACATCGTCGCGAGACGCGATTAGACGCCTTTAATTTTTCGTGACGAAAAGTAGGCCGTTGGTGCAACGGATCGGGTCAGATCCGACCGTTAGTAGCTGAGTGGTTACACTTGCACTGGTTCGGGTTATGCCAGAACAGTTGCACTTGTAGGCAGCTGGGTGGTTCCAGTTCAGGCCAGACCCAACTGTTGGGAGCTGGTTAGTTACCAGCCTAGATCTAGACCGTTAATCTTAACTGTTTCTGATCCAACGATCCAGATTGCTTGGGTGCATGATGAAAGGGTGTGACCATTAATTAACAACCACTAGTGCTTTATAAATAGAGCACAATGGTCAGATTTTCGAAACTAGTAATTTAGCCTCTACCCTCTTCATTTTATTTCCTTTCTGCAGATCTTTTACAACAAGAAATTTCTGCAGAATTTCTTACTTGTAAGACCATTATCCAGAATTACATACTCATATTTGTGGGTGAATATCGTGTGTGCAAATGCTATTCACTAGGTGCGCTTCGTTGTATCTTGGAGGATATTTACCTGCAATCCGCTACACACCGTTTTAGGTGGGGCAAATATGAACTTAAGGAAAACGTTTTACAACGTGCCTCGAAGCCAATTTTTTCTTTCAGTCATAAAGTCATACTACATTTGATCCGACAAAATGGAATGGGGCAACCCAAACAGAGCTTGAAGAGAGGCACTGCTGCAAGGGCAAAGGCACGAGGCAAGGACCGCGGCAGTCGAAAGTCACATGTTCAATTTTGAGGTCCAAAGCTTTAGTTCTGATTTAAGATCTAGACTCAGGGTATCCAACAAAACAATATTCTCTCTAAAATCTTCCAAGCTCTTAAATTTTTATAGTGAGGTTGATAATTAATTATAATTTCTTGTCAATTGAAATCTCAAGTCCTCTATAGGTGGGGAAAGCTTGTCTTATGGTGACACAAGGTGCTCCTCAGGTTTGACACCTCACCGAGGGTGCACCATATTCTACTATTCCACCAAAAAGCCCTTGCCACTTGGTTTGCTTCTATAGCTTCACTCTTATCCGCCTAGAAAGTCTGACTCGCATAAAGCGTGCAACTTTAGTCCCCTGAACCAGCCACTTGTCCTATACTCTTGATGAGTTAGGAGAAGTCATCAGATACGCACAGAACTGGCAATGATGGGGTAGCCCGATGGTCAACTGCAACAGAGTATGCATGATGCTCACCAAAAACCTACTCCTTTCTTGGAATGGTTTGGAGGTCATGATCCTTAGAGGTGGCAATCACAAGGCTCCAAATCAAAGCACTTAGATTAAACACGCAGTCACCCTTGGCAGAGTTAGTGTATAGGAGGATCCGTCTATCCCTGGATGAGTCCTTGTGGCGAAGCCCTTAGAGCACCCTGAGGTAGTTGTTCAAAGGAGTTGTATACCTAGTAAAGAACAATATCCGTAACCACAACACTTAGAGTTCCCTCAGTTAGTCCTCAAAGGAAAGGCTACCCAAAACGACAAGGCGTCCTCGTGCTGAAGCACTAAAGTGGAGCTCCCCCGCAATGTTAGATACTCTGAAAGAGGGCCGAAGCATGTTCAGCAACTGCATGGTGTGGTAACGATAAATTAACCCAAAAATTCGGAGTTCCGTCCCCCCGAACTCCCAGAGTCTTAACCTACCACATCACATCAAACATGTTTATTAACACATCAAAGTTTCTAATAACGCATTAACTCAAATTCTTCAAAATACAAGGTTACAAAAAAATTGTGTAAACTTAAACTATTTAAACTTTGGTTCTTTACAACTCCAGTTCTTTATATAACAAGTTAATAGTACCGCGCAGGGGTCTTACGACACAATAGTGGTGGGATCCCTGAAATCTCACACGCGCTATAAACCCAATCCCAAGCATGTTACAGTTGATTGTTGCCTGTAGAAAGGAATCAAACGAAGGGTGAGCTTTTGAAAGCTTAGTAAAGTCGTTCAAAGACAACCGAAGGAATTACAGACGACTCAAGAGTCCATCCGATGATAATTTTTCAAAATATTTCAAGCAATCATAAACAGTTTGATGATTTCCAAAACGATCATAAACAATCATAAATAGATACCAAAACATACATTAACAATCATAAATGGATACCAAGACAATCATTCGAATATCATTTTCAAGATTCCAAAACGATCATTTGAAGATCATTTTCAAAACAATCATTGTAAGCAAATTCAAAAGATACTGATCCTGGGCGGAGGCAATGTTATTCAGGCAATGAACAAGAAGTGTACACATGCATGATATACGATAACTAGCCATTTTTATCGATCAAGGAACTAGCCCTACATAATTACGCAGGTTCAGACCATCTTTATAACGTCTCCTTCAGAACAGACCACCAGGTCAACACAAAACACAACAATCACATAATCAACAAGAGATTCAATGCTTGACACGCAATAAAATGAGCATTAACATGAATTCAAATAACCAATATCAATTACGGTTTTCAATGACAATCAAGCATACTGTTACCAATTCATCATTCAGACCTCAAAAATAGCCACAAACAAATAGCAAGAACAAATACAAACAATTATCAAATTTAGGCACAACTATTCAGAAGAAAGAATGCAAGCAATTATCGAACTTGCTCAGCATGTAATAAAAGGTGAGTATCGATAAAATTTTCAAATAACTGATTCAAGTTCAATGTTAGGGTTTACTTGGCAATAACATGTTGATATCAATGCTTATTTTAGTATTTGACAATAGCCAAAAGCGAATTGAAATGGTACTTACAAATACAAGTTATCGAAATTAGGGTTCGGATTACCTAGGTCCAAAGCTAAATTATCCTAACCAAAAAGTCTTTTGCTTTAATCTAAATGGAACAATCAAATGATCATAATACAGTCTACACCACGATGTTATAACCTCAATACTAACTCACGCATACTTCCAGAATGAACCCCTTCACCGGGTATTACCAAAATGCCCCTTATGTGTAAAATTACCAAAAAGCAGCCCTCTCATACTTAAATCACCAAAATAGCTAAAATATCTCTATCGTGTGTGAAATGACCCAAAAGTACCTTTTATAGGTAGAATTACAAAAATATTCCCTCTATGTGGCAAATTATCAAACTATCCCTAGGGATTTCTTCACCGAAAAAATATCAAAATACTTTAAAATACCCTTTTAAGCATCCTAAAATCATTTTCGAGCTAAAAAGTCTCCGAGAATTTTCATCCAAAAATTCTAAACCGGTGTATGGACCGAGCACCAGAAGTCAGTTCTGCTAAAAATAGCTATCAGCCTCAAAATGGCATGAAATTTTAAATACTAAAATATATCAGTAATATAAGATTTTTCTTTTTTATAATTTTCAGATTGAAATAGCTTGATTTAGTATGCTAAATAAATTGAGAATTTGTTTTAATTGATACCCTAATTTAGTTTACTGACATCGAAAAATTCTAAAAATTTTCACAGCAAGTATTGGGGGGTCATTATTTTGAACTTTGTCAGAATCTAAGCGTTATTGAATAAATTGTCCAAAAATCCCTACCCTTAGTGACCTTTACAAACACTATTCACATCTACACACTAGTTCACCTTATAAACACACAGTTTCTTCTTCTTCATTCTCCCCCTGCCAAAGCACACATACCTACACTTGAAACACACACTATAACACATTTAAATATACCTATTACACACACAATTATACATACAAACACACATAGTCACCACCCGAATATAAACCCACTATAAACACTTGTTTGGCACCCACCCCCTGCCATAACACACACACACACACACACACACACACACTTTTACAAACCCCCACTCCCTCCTAAACACATATTAACACCACACAACACATGATTACACATAATTACACTTAACCACGCACAGACACACACTGCATAGCCGTATTCACACACACACATACACTCACTACTAAGCACACATACATCCCATGGTTTCTCACACTGAATCCATACATTAACACTTACCTACTGCCCCTATATACACACACTTATAGCTGAAAACACATATACACACACACACACAATGCATAGTCATGTTCACGACTGTGTGTACACACATTTGCACCCGATTTTCACACATCCAAAATTTTAACCCACTAAAAATCACTTAAGAGGAAAAGGAAATATCCTTTCTAGAAAAATCCCTCAGCTTTTCTCTAATTTCTCTCTCCCTCTCTCTCCTTCTCTCTCCTTCTTCCCCTGTTTTCCTATCTTTTTCAACCGAGCCACTGAGCTGTATCTTGTTCTGTTTCCAAATTATATTTTTGTTTTGTTTCTTTAATTTCCAAAACAATATTAATTCATTAGTTTATAAATTAATATGACTAGTCACCAAAGAATTAAGTAGAAGGTGGCCAATTCTAAATACAGATTTTCTTAAATTTTGACACATACATGCCATTTTTCAAGATTTGCAAAATTATCCTAAACTTTTCTAAAATTACATTTTGACCCCAAAATCATTTTAAGCTTCCATACTCTACTAGTAGCCGAGCAGTGCTCAAAATTATCGTTTGTTTATTTTTTGGGTCACATATAATTATTTTAAACAGTTTGAAAAGTGTGAAATATTGCAATATAGAACAACGTTGGTGTGCGGTGACATGTTGTGTTAAGGGCATGATGCATGTATGGAATGCAAGAGCGCGACAGACATGTAATGCATTAGAATGACACATGGAGATGACACGGTAAAGGCGCATGAAAAGTAGGTCTAGTGCATGGGAACGACAGATGGCGATAGCACATGGGCATGGTGGATGCATGTCTTATATCTTGGAATGTCTCGGGTGCAAAAAATGACAAAGTACCCGAAGTGTTCGATAAAGGTTGGTGTTGATCATTCTTTGCAGAGAGACAAAGCAAATTCACTCCCAAGAAATATAGTGACAAATGCACGGGGAAGAGCCAAAAAGGGGGTGAAGACCGCATTGAGAGGGCAATGGCGGACCCATTTTTTTTTTTGGTATAAGAAAGGTTGGACTGTAAGGCTCTTATCCAAATTGTAGGAAGTATTACGCCTTAGGAACATAAAAGGCCGTCACATACATCTGGGCCTCCTATTATGCACCAATGTCCAAGCCAAAGCACATGGGGAACCCGCACTTTCTAAAGCATATGCAACCTAAGAAAAACTAGCGTGAAATTGTTGTAGGGTTAAGTTCAAGTCCAACTCTGTTTGCTAAACTACACCCTTGTTATTGCTAAAGGGTGAAAGAGGGTAGCAACAAGCAAGCCTAGGACAAGAGGCAAAACCAGAAGTGAGCTACCATTTTTTTGAAGAAATATACCCATATAGCATGGAAATCAGCAAAGGAAAAGACAGGAATAGGAGTGTGGACAATCAAGGGTGAAACCGTCCAAGAAGGTACATGTATATAACCAAAAAACCAGACCCAGTATACCTGGCAAATGTTGAAGCCAGAGCGGTTATGGAAGTTATCTTATGGACAACAAACCATAACTATGGTAATTTTGTTACTTATTTGGACTATAATAACACAACCAAGGATCCAAGTAAGGACTAGCACCGGTGATCTATGACATTAAGTTTCTTGCAAAGAAACTGATCTTTTGTATAGTTCAGCAGGATCCAAGAAGAAAGGGATAAACTTTTATTACTACCCAGATTGTAAGAAAATAACTACAACCCTTCATATAGTGATGACTAATAGTTTCTAGATATATTTAGTGTCCTTTTTTCACACACTGTTCAGTGCCAATTCTTAGCAGTATTTTTTATCATAAAATAAAAGCCACTAAAACATAAAAACCTAAAAAATATGCTTATGGATGAGTGAAATTTTGAAAATTTCCCAGAAAGCGTTGCATCTTTTGACAACCACTAAGTGTGCATTAAAATTCATATTAACTTTGTGCATGAGTTATTTACCATGAAACCATTGTCAAGCTCAATTGTATTGATCAACATAGTTCAAAAAGGATAGCAAAATGCTAGTTAAAACTGTTGGGATTTAAATACCTAAAACATGTACAACTAACACATCAAGTAAATATGGACACGGATAGCCAACGTGAACACGAATAGTTAACATGGTTCGACCTCTTGCCTACGTTCACAGAGAAGACAGTGAGAATGTTGCACTATAAAGTGAAAAAGTTACAAGGGAACTTTCACTCAGTCCCAATTTCCAAATACACCAAAAACTCACCTCACTATTCTTCTCTCAGTGAATAAAAACTCTCTGTGATTTTTCACATTCACTAGCGTTATGAATGCCTTAAACTCTTTTTTGTTGTGTTGTAAACCTTTGGCAAACTTCTCGTTTTGTAGGAGAAGAAGGGGGTGGAGATATCACTTGAGTCAAACCATACTATCATGTGAACCAAAGAAGCCTTCAAAAGAATAGTTACCACTTGTTGGCTAACTATTACTTGTCTTCACCTATATGTCTCCTTTATTCAAGGGATATGTGTCCATGTGTGGTGAAAGCAATCACAGTCCAAGCTTGGCAAAAGATGGTGGATGGCCTCGCTTTTGTTAATCAGAATTCAAGCCAATTCCAACAATTCTTCACCTTGGCTTTAATTTTTGCAAACATTCGATAGTTGTCTTCATTTCGTCCCCACAGGGCTTCTTAGTTGTACTTCATACCAGCGAGCTCAGTGCAGAGTTCAAAATTTTCTCTTAGAATAGCCTTCGTGATCATTTTAATGGATTCTCAATGGTATGGATCTTCTTTAGCTTGATCATCTCATTTTCAGTGAATTTGTGGAGCCAATGATATTGCACATCAATATGCTTCATTCTAGAGTGATAAGTAGAATTTTTGCTCAAGTCAATAGAACTTTGACTGTCACAAAATATTGTGTACTAATCTTGTCTCAAGCCTAACTCGTGAGATTCATCCATAGCATTTTCTTTCCTTCTTTACAGTTGCAATGTACTCCACTTCCGATGTCGATGGGGCAAAACATTTGCAGTCTGGACTGCCATGATACAGCTCCACCTACAAAAGTAAATAAAAATCAGAATGTGATTTTTAGTCATCAAGGTTACCTGCCATATCCGAGTCTATATAGCCTTCTAAATTTAATATTGAGTTTCCAAAACTCAATCACAACTTAGAACCGCCTTTTAAGTATCTGAAGATCCATCTCACTGCTTCACAATGCCATTTTCCTGGATTATCAAGGAACTTACTAACCATACCAACAGCATATGCAATGTCCACTCTAGTGCAAACTGTTGCATACATCAAACTCCCAACTCTGAGGGGAATAGAGTATTTATCAACTCTTCCTTTGAACAAGATTTCTTCTCGCTTTAAAATGATTGGCGAGAGGTGTGCTGACCAGCTTAGCGTCCTTCATATTGAACCTCTCAAGTACCCTTTCAATGTACTTATGTTGTGATAACCACAACTTCTTAGTCTTCCTGTCACGCACTATCTGCATTCTCAAAATTTGACGTACTTGACCCGAGTACTTCATCTCAAAGGCCTTCGATAACTCTTTCTTAAGTACTTCAATCATTTTCTTGTCTTGTCAAAAACCAACATGCCATCAACCTATAATAGCAAGATAACAAAGTTATCTCCAGGCATTATTCTAACATATGCATATAGATCGGCAATGGTTCTCTTGTAGCCATGACTCACCATAAAAGAGTCAAACTTCTTGTACCACTGTCTTGGCACCTGCTTCAACCTCTAAAGACTTTTTTTTTAACTTACAGACCATTTATGTCTTCCCTTTGACTTCAAACCCTTCAGGTTGTTCCATATAAAGTTCTTCCTTTAGATTACCATAGAGAGATGCAGTCTTCACATCTAATTGCTTGAGCTCAAGGTCTAAGTTAGCAGCTAGACCTAAAACAACAAGAACAGAGCTGTCTTCATAACTGGGGAGAAAATCTCATCCAAGTTAATACCTTTTTCTGACCAAAACCTTTGACCACCAATCTGGCTTTGTTCTTCACTAACTTGTCACCATCTTTCTTTAACTTGAACACCCATTTGTTCTTTAAAGCTTTTCTGCTTCTTGAAAGCCCCAACAACTCATAAGTATTATTTTTCTGTAAGGAACTCATCTCTTCTTGCATGGCCCTCAGCCATTTATCTGTCTTTATGAGATTTTGCTTCATGGAAATCTGTTGTAACCAAAACATACTCTGAACTTGGATATCTTGTGGATAGTTTATGCTCTCATGTGGACCTCTTGACTTGAGCTTCCATAACTATTAGTGGAGGGGTTCTCTCTCCTTGCTCGACACCTTCATCATCAGGCATATCAACATCATCAGCTAGAGTTTGCTCATCTTCTGCATCAGGCTCTTCTTCTGGAATACCTCCACCATCTACGAAAGTATATGATTGAGAAATATTGGTGTAAACCTGCTAACACCATCTGCTATAACTTTTGGATTGACAGATGTTAAGTCTATCGCAATCTCGTGCTCATAGAATAACACATCCCTACTTTCTTATGATCTTCTCTCTCTCAGGATCCCATAGCCTGTATCCAGACTCATCGTCACCATAGCCAATAAATATGCAGGGAATAGCCTTATCATTCACCTTCAAGCTTTACTCCTTAAGTACATGTACAAATGCTTTGCAATAAGATACCTTCAAATGAGAGTAGGACAGATTCCGCACGATCCATAATCTTAGGAATGTCAAAGTCAAGGGGAGCTGATGGAGATTTTTTTATCAGGTAGTATGCCGTACATAATAATTTAGGCAAATTAGCTATCTTTAGCATTCATCGCTTTCTCAACAATTGTGTGGTTCATTCTTTTCGCTTTACCATTTTATTGAGGGGTGCCAAGTACCGTCTTTTCATGCCGAATGTCATATGTCGAGAGGTACTTTTTGAACTCAATCAAAGTGTACTCACCTCTATTATCAGTTTGGAGAAACTTTAGGGACTTCCATGTTTCCCTTTCCACCATAGAATGAAAACTCTGAAAAATCTAGAACACCTGGCTTTTCGTCTTTAAGAATACACACCCACCGCTTTCTTGAAGCATCATCAATAAATATGATAAAATATTTGTTGCCACCTAAGGATTCTACCTCAACTGGAACACATACATCAGAGTAAACCATCTTGAGCAAATATTTTTTTCTTTGTGAGTATTTCCGAAAAGAGACTCGTGTTGCTTCCCAAATAAGCAAAAATCGCAAAGGCTTAGTATCGTACCTTTGGCAAAAGGAATAAGTGATGTCTTTGCCAAAATCTGCAATCTTTTTCTCGCTCATGTGGGCCATCTGTCTATGCCACAAACTCGGTGAGGAGTCATCTTCTGCTGCAAGTAAATTTTTGCTGCACACCCTCCTATAAGTCTTGCACAAAAGTGCAGCAAGTATTCCCTCTTGCAACCCCCAAAGACCCTTTGGTGAGTTTCCATTTACGTCTACCAAAATAATTGTGGTAACTAGCGAGGTCCATAGCATGTGTTGAGATTAGATTAAGACACAAATCAAGAATATGCCGTACATCTTCAAAGTGATAGTTGCACCACTGCTGTTACCAACCTTCACGTAGCCAAAGTCTCATGTTTGTAAGACGTGAAATATTCCTTTGTAGGAGTAGCGTGGTAAGATGCTACAGAATCTACCACCCGCTCAATTTCTTAACTTGCAACATTATTGCACTCTCCTTCTTGGAAAGTAAAAGCTACAAGGTCTCCTTCAAAAACACTGGTTGTAACGCCATTATCTTCAGCCTTTCTCTGATCTCCTTTTGTTTCACACTTCCATACATAACAATCTCTTTTTATGTGTTCTTCTTTGCCACAATGGTGGCACTTCAAACTTGCCCCTATATCTCATTCTAGATTTTCCTCATTTTGGGCCACGGCTTCAATTGTTATTTCTGCCTCTATTTTAAGTATCAAGAGTCTGTGGTTTCATTTTCTTCATTTTTTCTTGAAACAAGAGAGATTAAGTAACATCATGTAGAAAGAGAGAATCCTTCCCATTTAATAAGGTAGTACTCAGATTATCATAAGATGTTGGTAACGACGCTAGGAGAGTCAATGCTTTATCCTCTTCACCTCAGTGTTCACCAATTGGGTGATTATACCATTAAAGATATTTAAATGCGTCAGAAAATTCATACCTTCCTTCATCTGCGAAGCGTATATCTTTCTTCTCAAATAAAGCTTATTTGTCATGTTATTCGACATGTACAAATTTTTCCCTTCCTCCAAATTTTAACGACTTTGAGAACATCGTTCACGTTGTTCAAAACTTCATCTAATAAATTAAGTCGGATCAAGCTACCCACATTCTCGTCCATTCCCAATCTTCACTTTTAAGATTTTCTGGCTTCTTTTCTTGTAGTGCCCTGTGTACACCTTATTGAATAAGAACATCTCTCATTCTCCTTTGCCAGAGGGAGAAACCATCATGATTGTTGAATTTCTTAACTCTGTGTTTTGGACCGGTCATCTTTATCACTATATTCAAAAATAATAAACATAAAGTTGACACACCAAAGCTCTTGATACCAGTTGTTGGGATTTAAACTCCTAAAACAGGTACAACTAGCACAGTAAGAAAATATGGACACAAAATAGTTAACGTGGTTTGGCATCTTAGCTACGTCCACAGGGAGGACAGCGAGAATGTTGTACTATAAAGTGAAGAAGTTATAAGGAAACTTTCACTCAATCACTCAAACCCAATTTGCTAATACACCAAAAATTAACCTTATTATTTTTCTCTTAGTGAATAAAAACTCTCTGTGATTTTTCTTATTCACTAGTGCTATTGCAGAAGGACTTAACACTCTAACATTTGAGCTAAAATCATACGCTCTGAATGCCTTACACTCTTTTTAGCTCTCAGTGGTTAACTCAAGGTGTATCACTGCGTTTAGCTTTCAATGGCTAAATGCTTCTCAATATTGGTGTTTGTTGTGTTGTAAACCTTTGGCAAACCTCTCCTTTTGTAAAACAAGAAGGGGGTAGAGATATCATTCGAGTCAAACCATACTACCATGTTAAACCAAGAAGCCTTCAAAAGAATAGTTACCACATGTTGGCTAACTATTCACTTGTCTTGACCTCCTTCATTCAGCGGATATATGTCTGTATGTGTGAAAGCAATCACACTCCATGCTTGGTAAAAGATGGTGGGTGACTTTTGTTAATTGGAATTCAAGCCAATTCCAATAGAAAGCTCATAATATAAGTTCTATATTAAACAAGGAAGCAAGCAGGACTTTACTTGCAAAAAGAATAAAACTTGGGGATGGGATAAACTCCTCAATTTGGGGACGCCAAGACCAAACTTAGGGATTGGGTAGCTTTCTTTTCTTTTCTTTTTTTGCATGTGGCTCTGATTAATTGTTCATCTAAGCATATCAATGGAAAAGTTACACCAAAGAATTTCAACATCCTCTTTTACGTAACTTTTGTTTATGGTAATAATAGAGGGAATAAGAGAAGAGCTCTATGGCAAGACTTAAAAACAGATACTACAAAGATTAGACAGTAGCCTTGGCTTATGGTGGGAGATTTTGATGCAATGAGATGTGCCACTGATAAGCAGGGAGGCACCGATATTCATAGTAGAGATTAATCAATGCATTCTTCAAGCTCATGTCGAGGACATGAGTGCTAAAAGCTTCTTCTACACTAAGTGTACTAAGAAGGAAGAATAACTTAAAATGTGCAGACCGGAGATAGAGCACAACGAAATGAAGTCTATTTGGAAAAAAAATTCTAACACACAGATGGAAGCTCATGCTCCCGCAATTTCTAACCATTTATTGCTGACAATCAAGACTTTTCAATATCACTATGACGGGAAGAAACAGTTTAAATTCTTTAAGTTTTGGATGAGACATTACAGTTTCAACGGCTTACTGCATGCTATGTGGGATGAATCTATTGGTGGTGATGCCTGTCATTAACTCTTTTCAAAGTTCAGGAAATTAAAACCTGCATTGAAACAACTAAACAAGGAACATTATAAAAAAATAACTGCAAGTTACTGCAAAAGACATAGAATTGCAAGAGATACAAGGAAAAATTATGAAGCAACAAGATTAGACTCTTATTCAGAAGGCAAAAGAGGTGCAATCCCGATATTAGTCTCTAGTGCAGGTAGAAGAGATTCCTACTATCAAAAAGTAAATATCAGGGATATCAAGTTGGGGGATTTTGTAACCTGATTATTTTCAAAAAAAAAATGCAAGAGTATAGGGCTCTTATAAGATTCTTTTGATTAATACAGTGGGTGGAGGTTAGCCTCATGGGGCAAAGGAGTTCATAAAGTGGTTATTCAACATTTGCTAGCTTTCTTGGGACACCAGTACATTTTAATCAGCATACTAAAGCTAGACTTCTAATTGTGATTGGTAAGAAAGACTTCTTGATCCAATCTGTGAACATGAGATTAAGGAAACAACGGTTTCAGTCAAGCCCTATAAAGCACCATGCCTTAATGGATATAGTTCTGACTTTTTCTAATAGAACTGAGAGGTTGTAAAGCACAATATAATGGCAGTTGAGATGGAGTTTTTCAACAAAAACAAAGGTATCAAACCTTTTTTTCGATGACACTGCTTTAACCTTGATACCTAAGGTGCCTTGTCCAAAAACCCATTGCATGTTGCAATGTGATCTACAAAATGCATATACAAAATCCTTTGCGCAAAGTTTAAGAGTGTTCTCCCACATCTTATTAGTAAAAGGCAATCATCTTTTGTGGCCAATAGAAGTATTGTTGATAACATACTTCTCATGCAAGAACTTGTAAGGAATACCACTGAAAAGGAGGCCAGTCTAGATGTGTAATGAAAATTGACATCCAAAAATCCAATGACCCGAAAGGGTGGAATTTTCTAAAGAAAGTGATGGAAGTAATGCAGTGTCCTCGTAAATTTGTTGATTGGAGTATGCAATCTGTAATTACAGTCTATGGATCGTTACTTTGCAAGTGCTAAAGGACTAAGACAGGGGATCTCATTTTCCCTTACCTTTTCTTACTGCTCATAGAGGCGTTACCTGGTCTTCTTGATGAATATGTTGTTAAGCTAGTTTTAAATTTCAACCCAAGTGCAAAGACTTGAAGATCAACCATTTATGTTTTGCAGATGACTCGATTCTTTTGTCTACAGTAGATCAAGCTACTCTTATGTTAATCAAACAAGCCCTTACAGATTTTGAACAGCTATCTAGGCTCTCTCCAAATCTGAGTAAAAGCTCCATCTATTTATTTGGTAAGGGTTGATAAGGAAACAGCTATGCATTTGACAAGCATTTTTGGTATCTCTTCTAGTACATTTCTATTCACGTGTTGGTGTAACCTTGATCTCTACCAAATTGTAACACAAGGACTACAAAATCCTCATTGAGAGACTGACTAAGAAGATCTCCACTTAGACAATTAAGTACTTATCCCGCGCTAGTAAAGTGCAATTGGTTGTCTCTGTGCGTATTAGTATGCAAGCCTATTGTGTACAATCTTCATATTTTCAAGAAGATTATCAAGAAAATTGAGACTAAAAAGCGCGTTTATATGGCATGGTAAGGGCATGAAGTGCACTGGTGCGAAAGTAACTTGGAAAGACCTTTGCTTACCGAATAAAGAGAGAGGATTAGGGCTCAAAAGGCTGGAAGAACGGATAAAGTAGCCATTTGGGAACATTTATGGGGCTTGACGCATTAAAAAGATTCATTACAGGTTGAGTGGGGTCACATATACATCATAAAGAGACATCTCTGGACATTTAGACCCCCTTATGACCGTATCTTGGACATGGTGTAAGATGTTGAGACTAACAGATCAATTTTAACAGTTCTTTACTTATCAAGTGGGTGACGGATAAAAACACTTGGCTTTGGCTAGATAGATGGATCCTTGGAGCTCCTCTTATTACGAAATGTGGACAAAGAATTGCCTATGGCTCTGGCTTGGAGATGGATCTTGAAGTGTCTGAGTTTATCAATGGTACTAGTTAGCTGCTTCCTCTCATAAGATCTCAAGCACTAAGGAAGTTGCACACTGCACTAGGAGCTATGTCTTTCCTATTATTGAGGTTATCTGGGATTTGCATTTTAATGGAAGGTTCTCTACTAAAACAGCTTCGAAGGCCATAAGTACTAAAACTGTAAATGTCCCATGGTGGAAGATTGTATAGTTTAATCGGCAAATTCCAAAATTTTCCAAGATTTTGGGGATGCTATGCAAAGGAGAGTTAAGAATCAAAGCCAAATTGTAGAGTTGAAATCGTAGTACAGAGTGATTGGTCCTTTGTGACATACTCAACAAGGGAGTGAAGATCATTTCTCTATGCAATGTTCTTTCTCTAAAGCACTTTGGAGATTGGTCATAAAGAAATTGAACTTAGTTGTACCATTACTTTCATGGAATCAATGGTTTCATCGTGCTACTCACCATTTTATAATTTAGAGCTTTAAGACTAAATTGTGGAAACTAGCCATAGATTTGACAGTCTCCGGAATTTGGAAGGAGAGAAACACTCGTATCATTGAGCAGAAATAAGTGAATGTACAAGGCTGCATACATGTTATACAACAGAGGGTTCAGTTTCAAGTTAACAGCTAGAAAAACGTCCATCCTCTTGTTCCTAAGAGAGTATTTTCCTCGTTTAGGGAATCTGTACTTAGATGCATCTAGACCAAATGGGAGAGCTTTACATTAGATTTTGAGATTCTTATCGATCGTACAGTTTTGAGGTTTTTATGTTTTCACATTGTACACAAGGACTTGAGCTTAATGCAATACAAGGACTCTTGACCCAGGAAAAAAAAAGCTTTTAATTTTTCGAGCATTGCTAGAGAAGAATCCTAACAAAAAGAAATCTCCAAATTCGGGGTGGCCATGTTTCCCTGTTGCCACCCCAACATGGAGTGCGACCTAAGGGTGAAAACATCCAATCGATGGAAGCAGTGGATTTACCAAATCGATTGGCATGTGGATGAATATTATATCCAAGTCTACTTCATATCGTATATGGTAGTTACCTATTTGTTAGAGAAAGTTATTTACAGTGTGGTGGTTATTTCTATGTTATGTCAATTTTGCTATGAATATTTTCTGCAAGGCTTGGATCTCATCAAAACCGATCAAAGTTCTATTTCTTGTCAAAGCCTTCTTGCAGACCAGACAAAGCCTGCCCGTGACCCGAAGGTAGACACCACACGAGGTCAAAAAAACACAACATGACATCTTTTATTTTCGAAAGCCTTCGAAGAGGTCCTTGATGGGCAAAAGTAACCTGCGTTGAATCGAGTGTAACCTTTATAAATGGCTTGCATTTGCGTGTCTAGCTACCAAAACTCTGGAAAGAGAAAAAGTCACCAATAACCAAATGCAATAAAAATCCTTACAAGGAAACGAAAAGAGAACGAAGCAAAATACTAGAAAACCCTGGAGAGAAACATTACCTTGGTCCAATTGTTCAATCTTATGTTAAAAATCTTCTTCCATCCCCATAACTCGCAAAAGCTTCAACTATGCTCCTAAATAAATCGAAGTTGTTGGATCAACTTTGAAAGCCTTTTGCATTCTTGTTCGGTTGAACGTTGGGACTTGGGTGACAATTTTCCTATTCTAATCTGACCTTCACGGCAAGTTCATTCTCTTGTACATCTTCTATATCCCAATCTACATTCATATTCACCATACATTCCCAGTCATTTTTTTTCTTCCCATCAATCAGCGATTAGCTCCAACTCATCATCGCTCAGCAGGGGCGGACCTACATTGTGGCAAGGGGGGCTGAAGCACCCCCTGACTTCTGGAAAAAAAAATTTTGGGGTTTTCTAGAAATCGCACCACCCCGTTCCCGAGACGCCGTCGGCCATTCCCCCATCCCCAATACCCCGTTCCTCGAGACCACAACTCGGCGCTCTTTCTCTCTCTCTCTCTCTCTCTCTCTCTCTCTCTCTCTTTCACAGGTGGACAGTGGACGTAATGACCGACGACTAGATCTGGCATATTGTCGGCGACGCCACACGACTGAAAGGTCTGAACCCACCTTGTAGATCTCTGACCGGCGACCAGATCTTGAAGAAACGGCACTCCGCCGACGACCAGATCTCCGAGTTTTTGTCCGGCGTCCGACCACGCAACCAGTCACCAGATCTGCTTGACGGAGTACCACTGCTTAACGCCGTCCGACCATGCGACCAAATCTGATTGACGGAGTGCCTCACCAGTCACCCTGCCAGCTGCCAGCGACTGCGAGCTGCTGCAAGGACGATTGCTGGGATTTGCTGCTGGGAATTTGTCTGTTGTATGTTGCTTCGTCCCAATTCGTGGTGGAGCTGCATCTAGCCGTGGTGAATTTGTCTGTTGAGTGTTGTCTACTTGAGACTTGAGTGCTTGACGGAGTGGCCCACTGCTGTAGTAAATTATCGTTAATTTATTGTTATTGTTTATTTTATATTTATATGTCGATGCTTATGCTACAAACTTGAGTTATTTTGCATGTATATAGATGTCAATACAAATATATCTGTATATTAAAAGTATCATAAACCTAGAGTTTAATTCTAAAATTTTGAGTATCGAAACATTGGTATAGTTTAATTTTATTAATTATATAGAGATTTAGTAAAGTTCTTAAATTTCGTTTAATTCAGTGATTACATAGAGATTTAAAAAAAATCTCTATATAATATTATTTTACTATAATTTTTTTTTTTTTGGTGCATTCGATAGAATTTTTGCACCTCCTGAAAAAAATTTCTGGTTCCGCCCCCTGTCGCTCGTTACATGAACTTTGCTTAACTGCATGGAATGAAGTGGCTCAAGACCAACCGTGTAGGGAACAGTTACTACAGAAATAGATGCGCAGATATTTGACACCATGACACCGTGCGGGTACAGATGCTGAAGGGGTAGGCTGGTAAGTTGGCAATCGAGTGATTATGGGTTTCATGAAATCACAAACCGAAAGCAAAACCTTACTTCCGGCGGGTAAGTTGGCAATCGAGTGATTATGGGTTTCATGAAATCGCAAACTGAAAGCAAAACCTTACTTCAATGTGTGCGCGCGTGTGAACCAGATGAGGGAGCTGCCTGGCTAACATGGTTCGTTTGCATACCACCATAAAGCTGAGATCCAGCATCATCAGGCCATTCATTGTGTCTAGAGTTCCATGGCATGCTCAACCGATGTTACTGTCATCTTATTAGGGATTGCCTAGCAAGTCAACATGGAAGACATGGGTCACCAAGTTAGAGGGCCACACCACAATGGCAAACCAAGTTCAGTCAAAAACTTTAGGCACGAAAGTCAGAAGCTTCTTTCTGATATATAATTATAGAAGTTTATTGTGCAATGAATAAAACTAAAGCACGAAAGCTGACAAAGGTACAAGTCTTGGAACCAATCCCTCAAGCACCTAAATCATTTTCCACGACTAAGTAGATAACAAAAAAGACCAAGGGGAAAACAAAGACCACAGTGGGCAGGGCTGCCTTAATGAGAAGTTTTGTTCCTCAGAAAGAAGTTACAGAGAAAAATACAATGCTATAACACTTATGAGCGGCTGGCTACAAGATGGCATCTTAAAGGGAACGACATGGGCGACCTCCACAGATAAGTAAAGGCTGAGACTGAATTCTGTACGCTTTGCAACTGTTTAGATCGACAGTTCTAACTGGTGATGCTCGAGGTTTCTAAGTACAATCCTCGCGAAGATTTTGGCTTCAATTGGGGCAGTTGCTGCGGCTGCCGCTGCTCGCAGAACTCTTGGTGCTCCAGCATTCTGCAAAAGGCTCACATGATGGACTGCATGACGACCACCCGGAATAGTGAACTGCATTGGAAAAATATCCACTTAGTGATATTCAACCATTTTCATCACAAGGAAGAGAATTACGCAGGATGTATGTGCATTAGAGAGAGTGAGAGAGAGATGATTTCAGGGCCATCTACCTGGAGAAGAGCGAAAGCAGCACATGCCTTGAGTACAGAAGAAGGATTACGTAGCATGGCAACAAATCTTCCAATCTCAGCTCCACTGAGGGATATAAATTGTAAGGGCAACACCATATCAAGAAAAAGCAAAAACCACTGGATGAGTGAAATCTTGGAGAAAAGAACAACAGTGCTAAAATTTCCTAATCTAAATATTGAACGTATTTATCTCCTTGCAGATGAACTATCGAAATCACATTGCAGATGCTCCTGAAAACTAATCTAACAGAGAAGTACTTAAACAGCAAACAAAATATTGGGAAAAAAATAATTAAACTTCAAGTCTCAAAAGCAGTGGGAATAAATGGAAACAATAAAGCAGAGAGAACTAATCTATTGCTATCACGTTTTCCAATATGTGTTCTTTATTGTGGAACATTTCCTTGTGATCTTGCTCATGGTATTGTTTTTCCTTGTCCAAATGTTCTTCTTTCACTATCCGAAACTGGAAGTGTAGATTTGGTTTTCAAAATATTGACTTCTTGGTTCAAAGCCTGTCTTTAGGTACATGAATGTGGTTATAGTGTCATTGCTATTACTTGACATCCAACAGAAAACAAAAAACATTTACTCAACTAAAATGTCGTAGCGTTGATTAATGAAGTTGCTTATTTTCGTTTAGGGAATCAAATAACAAAATCCTTACTATTCATTACGATTACATATATAATATGTGCAAAAAAGCAGTGTGTGGCAATTCTGATTTGGATTGGTGGGTGCGATGAAGACATGATGATGGAATGTACTTCTGTGATGTAGAGACTAATGTCAGTTATGATGTACGGAGGCCGATGATTGTCTGTTGTATCTTCTATTTTTACGACTTAAAGCTGTTGAGCGTCCTGCAAAGGATGATAGTTGGACTACCTGTGCGATTGGTTGAGGCACGTGGTCAGCAATGAATACAAGAAACGAAGAGTGTACACTGGACGGAGTCATTAGAAGTGCAGAAAAAGATTCACTCGAGAAATGGAGGTGGTCCTGATACCAAATAATGAAGAACCAACACAGAATTGAAAGGGGAGAAAGAAGGGGGGGGGGGGGGGGGGAGCAAGAGAGAGACGACTGACCTATATATCCTTACTTTTGGCTACTAACAAAGTCCTAAAGCTCCTAGGCTATAAATACGTATAAAAATCACCAAAAGACCCCATCTATATCTTGTTACCGAACTAGTGTAGAAGTAATTGAAATTCACCACCAAGGACACTTGTCAAACCAGAAATTATGCATTGCCAACTTAGGTGCCCAGTCATCACCTTACAAACCCTATCACAGAGTAGATCGAATGTCCTTATTCAATCTAATAAGTACCTTGTGTCAGAATTGAGAAATTCTATAGCTCGATCAATTGAGCATTGATCAAGGCGGACGTTCTAGTCCCTGATTAGGGATACAACCACAACTTAGGTAGCACAGACACGGACACCGTGTCTGACACTGACCGGGACACCGAACACCGCAATTTTCAAAAAATCAGATTTTGGACACTGCAGGACACCGCTGAATTTTTTAATATATTTTTATTTTATACACACATATATATAAACACATATACATGTATGTATATTTACACACACACACACACACACACACACATCTCAATTGGAGTAACTGAATTTCGTTTAAAATGGAGGTGAAAGAAAGCAAGTAACATGAAATAGTCTCAACAGTAACAAGAAAAAAAAGTCGGCAACAAGAAAGCAGTTGAATGTCTCAACGGTACCAAGATTGGAGTCTCAACAATAACAAGAGAGAAGGAAAAGAGACATGGGACCAAAGGCATGAAGGAGAGGTTTTCTATAGTCAGATGGGTCCGTAAAAGAGGTTGGAGATGCTGGCCTCTCTTATTCTAGGCTGGCAAACGTGGATGCTTTAGGCAACACAAAGAAGGAAAAGAAAAAGAGATGAGAGACAAATAAGAAGGTACCTTTTACTGGGTCAATCTGATAAAGGTTTGGCCTAAAAGTTCATTTCCAAAAAAACCCATATTTATCCCTTAAATAAATTTGAAATATTGTATTTTGGTCCCATACCCGTGGACACTTCTTCACGAGGTGTCCGACACTTCCTCAAGAGGTGTCCGACACGGTGTCCCGTAATTAAAAAATAAATAAATAAATTCGGACACCGCTGAGAGGTGTCGGACATGTGTCTGGAGGAGTCGGTGAGGTGTCGAGGTGTCCGACACCATACCTTGACCTATAAGAGGTGTCGGTGCTTCCTAGACCACAACCTATGCAAACTTCTGTCCATTGAGTCTAATCAAAGGCTTCTCTTCGAGCCAGGCTGATGGCACTGCATCACTCTTAGTGTCATTACAATATCGACATAAGAGACAAAAGTTTTCACTTTCTTTTTTTTTCTCGCTTGATGGTACCAGCTTTTTCTATGGGGCTGGGCGGGGGAAAACTCAAACATGTGACCAAGCACAGCTTGGAAGAATCCAGACAACTTGGGGTATCCGCATTTAGATAATCAGAACTTAACTACATGACAAGATTGGCTAGATCAGTCTACAATCTGCTAGGATCACATTGGCAGGATCGATTTATGATCTGGTTGAATCAGTAAATGATCTGCTAGAAGCACTAGGAGTCCTTGTATAGTTCCCTAAACTCTAGGATCTCTCTATTTGTACGTACCAGTTTATGCTATTGCTTAGTTTCCTAAGAGTTCTGGCCTGTACAAATGTCCATGAACAGTAAGGGATAATAATCCAAAATATGTTTTGCCTAACACTACCGTTGTTCTACTCTTGATATCGACATGGTATCAAGAGCTAGTTTCTGATCATCTTGTCGTCTTGTCAATTGTTTAAATTCTCATCTCTTCCCGTATATTACAGAGGTTGATTTTTTTTTCCCCTCTCTCTTTGACTATGCTCATCCTACTCCAACTCAGTTGATCTTATCCTTGTGAAATCTGCTAGTGACAGAAAATCTGTATTGATCAGATTTTTCTTCTCTTGCTCCATTTTCATCTCTTCTTCTGTCACCTCTGTTCTAATTTCATGGCTTCGGATAAGGGTGACGTGATTTTTGTGAAGTTCGATTAATCGAAGTATGCTACCGGGTGCTTTCACTAAAGATTCTTTGATGAATAGAAAGCACACTGGAGCTATATCAAAGAGGGGTTCGCCAATGGATTACTAACAATGCCAAGGTTGTTCCCTGGATTCTGACTTGCGTCGATGCTAGTATTTGAGACCCAATGCAAGGATTCCAAACTACAAAGCAGATGTAGGGGTGCCTGTAAAGAGTATATCAGCAATCAGACTTGGCCAGAAACTTTCAGATTGAATATGATATATCCAATTACGGCCAAGGCAAGGAGGAAATTTGGTAGTACTTTGCTAGAATCATGACTCTATGGACACAATATAAAGAGGCACACCTTGGTGATGTTACAGCACCAATATTGCGTTCAGACTATCAAGGAGTTGATTGATGAACGCCAAGTTATGCATGACGAACTGAAACCTCAGCCCTCTTGTGAGGTAGCAGGTGCCAACTGGCTAAATCGCAGTATTCTACTTGAAATGGATACTGTTCTTGGAGAGCTTCTACGTGAAGAAACTTGTATCTTCGTCCTAGCAACCTAAAAGGGTAAGAAGGATCTAGAAAGCACTATTGTTGCCCAGAAAACATAGAGGTAACTCACATTGAGAGAGTAATTATCCATCAAATGACTTTCGGCAAAAAAGGATAACTCAAATCCGCAATGTCACGAGTGTAAGGAATATGACCATGTTTATGCCCTCTGCAAGAAGAAAGGTCTCTATCTATGGCAAGGAGTCAAATCATATTATTACTGAATATCAACTGTGTCCTAGCACAAGCGTGCCCAAAAAGGGTTTTCATAAAGCATATCAGCATATTACGAAGGAAAAATGACTTGCCACTACTTCAGTCCCTCCATCACTTCCACCTTTACGTCTTCCTCCTCGCAGCCACCGGTGCTTGCACATGAGGTGCAACAATTTGTTCAGAATTTAGTCTCCCCCATTGTTTCCTCTGCGCTCTGCAACAGGCTTGTCTGGTAATTACGCTTACTCTAGTTCTTCCGTGAAGGTATTGTGGGTAATCCACTCTGATGCAACTACATGAGTCATTTTGGTCAGTTTTCTCCCAAACCGTATATTACTGCTATTTGTGAAAACTTTTGATAAGAACTGCTACTTGTGAAAGCTTAAAATTAAGTGGTAGAATATGTGGTAGTAATAATATGGTATTACCTGTTTCCTTGTCCAACCCTCTCAATTATCAGATGAATTTGTTGTCCCAAAACTAACTACAAACCTTATGTTTATAGGCCAATTAGTTGATGATGGAAATAATTTTCTTTTCTTGTGATAGACTTCTTATTCAGGACCGGTACACAAGGAAGGTGAAATGGAAGGGTCTTTGAATTTGTCGCCTATTCGCTTTGACATTTGAGAAGACGTCTTCAACATCCTCCTCTTGCTTTCTTGCTTCGAATTTGTCTCATTTGATTAATTCCTGGAATCTGTGGCATAAAAGATTGGGGAAACCTCATTCTGAGAATCTTGTGTCTATGTTTCGTTCTCGTTCGTTGGGGAATAAGATTACTGTTTTTCCTCAAACAACGACCATCTCATGGCCCCTTTTAAAGAGAATCACAGTGATGTTTGGGGTCTTTCCCCAATTTTATCACATTTAAGTTTTAGGTAATTTGTGTTATTTATTGATGACTATACCCAATATGTGGATTTATTTCCTACGGAGGAAATCTGAAGGGTTGCATTATTTTAAGAATTTAAAGCAATAGTGATGACTAGTTTTACACTGCTGTAAGATTTCTAGAAACTGATGTAGGAGGAGAATACAATGACAGAAACTTCTGCTATTTCTATCAGCCAATGGCATACCAAAAAAAGAATGGTCCTTGTCCCAATATATCCGCAACAAAATGGAGTGACTAAGCGAAAGAATGGTCACATTTCCAGTTCCCCCGCACTTTATTATGAGATTCTCATACTCCTTCCTCATTTTGGGTAGAAGCTGCTTCTACAGCCATGTATCATGTCAATCGTCTTGCCACACCCGTGTTGTATAAGATCTCCCCATTTTAAAAATTGTTTCACAGTATTCCCAACTACACCATGTTTCATGTGTTTGGTTTTGTATTTTGTGCATTTACCTCCTCATGAGCAGCATAAACTCTCTCCTCGGGCTGATGCGGTGTAGTTTAGATCATAAAGGCTATCTCTGCTATGATCCTGCCCCTCGTCGTATTCGCATATTCTGAAATGTTGTGTTTACAGAACATGTTCCCTACTTTGCCTCCATCGAGAAATCTCCTAAACCATGTGTGTGTCATTTTTGCAAGATTTTGATGCCTCTAAAACTCCTGGACCTGAGAAGACTTCTTCGACCAATAACCTGCAAGTCTATCAAACGAGAAGGCAACAGGAACTGGTCGAGGAGTCGTGCCTTTCACCTCCAGAGAGCGGTCCCTGAAACTCCTGGACCTGAGAACACGTCTCCTTCCGATAACCTCCAAGTCTATCAAACAAGAAGATGACAGGTCGCGGTTGAGGACTCCATGCCTTTGACCTCCACAGAGCAGTCCATCTCCAACACCAAATGCAAGTCTTCCCTCCTCTGAACTAACATTGGAATTATCAGCACCTCGTGTTGAGCACCAAACCGTTCAAACCGAAACAACCCCGAACAGTTTTAATCCGAACCGTTAGAAAATCTTAATGGTTCACTTCTCAGACCGACCTTGGCACGGTTTGGTTCAAGGTTCACATTTTTAAACCTATTCCAAACAGAACCTAACCGACCTATGATATGTTAATCTATTTTTTAGTAACATCCATTGATAATTTTCACGCACATGGTACTAAGCAAATCCAAATAAACAAACCTTGAAAGTTAAGGAAAAGAAATTAGTGAAAGCAGTTATAACACAAAAATTTAGTGACTAATATCTCTTTTATATTTACTCATTCTTTCTTATACATCAGTGAACACTTCTATATTAAATGTAACAAGACTATATGCAATTTTGAAAAAGATACAACCTCAATTTTTAATTATTGTTAGATTCCATAGTAGTGTGCAAATAAAATTAACAGTGTTTTTTTTTAAGTGAGCACAAACCGGTCCAAACAGACTAAACCGAACCGTATTAACGGACCAAACCGAACCGTCTAAACTGATGGTGTTTGGCTCGGTTCGGTTCACAATTTTCCAATCCGAGAGGTAATGGTTTGGTTTGTGGTTTGACCCCCAAACTGAACCCTGCTCACCCCTCTGCCTATTCTTGCTTCGATATATGTTCCTAAGAACTACCAGCAATCCCATGTTATACCACATTGGAGAAGTGAGATGGATGCCGAGATTCAAGCTCTTTCCGGTTAAGGTTTCATTGCCCTCCAATAAGTATTTGACCGGAAGCAAGTGGCTGATTTCAGAAAACTATATTCTGATGGCAGTAAATAGAGATATGAAGCTCGCTTCGTCGCACAGGGCTACAAATGACGACTGTTTGAGGGCTAATTGCTACGTCTGCCGTAATGCTAAGGACAATTGTTCAAATGGATGTCAAGAATGCATTTCTCCATGGCCATTTGAAAAACAAAGTATATGTGAAACCTCCTTGCGGACACTATACTTACAAGTCCCTATCCCTAACTCATAAAAGGAAGAGGTCTTTATAAGGCTTAAAATAGGCCCCCAGAGCATGGTTTAAGGAATTTCTTCATTGTTCACTAACTGAAGAACGCGAGGTACAACAATTCTCATTGTGAATTGTTGACAGCCACATACCGGAGGTGATGACGAAGGAATTCAGCAAGTCAAGACTATCTTGAACCATTCTTTTAAAATGAAGGATCTTGTTCCATTGACACACTTCGTTGGCTTGGAGATTCACTGTTCATCTCGTCGATACTTTGTGAGTCAAACAAGTGTACAATGGACTTGATCAATTTGGCTCAATTAATGGATACTAATCCTGTTGATACACCACTGGAGTTTAATGTGAAGTACTCTTAAGGATGATGGATACCCTGCCAAACCCTGCCGTCTATTTGGTGGAGAGTCTTGTCTATCTAACTATGGCCCGTCCAGAAATTTCTTATGCAGTCCAAATTGTGAGCCAACTTGTTTCATCTCGTCGGCATCTTTACCTAGCTGCGGTATACAGAATAATTTGTTATTTGTGAGCTATGTTACATGGACTTGGTATGAGTGTCCAAGTCGGATATGTGTCCAAAAGTGTCGGATTCATCTAATTTTCAAAACCCAAGACACTGGGACATGGCAAAATCTTTCTATCTATTACTATTTTTTCAGTAACTCCTGGGGTATCATCGTCTCTTCTATGACACACGTTTTAATTGAAATCTTATTCATCTCAAAGCAATAACGAATTAAAAGAAACATTTAAGATAGTGTTCTTAGTGGCATATCCTATGAGATGTGTCGAACACATATCCGATACCCATGCCCAACTGTCGAGTGTCCGACACGGTTACTTCACTCATTTTGAAGAATCCATGTAACATGGTCTGTGAGAAACCATTTCCAGAGATTTATTCTTTTCTTCCACCTCAGTACTACAGTTGCGTGCTTATGCATATGCCAATTACGTGGATGCCCTCATAGGCATCGTTCCACTACTGGTTGGTGCATCTTCCTTGGTAATTCACTCATTTCATGGAAACGCAAAACGCAAGAAATTGTATCCAAATCTTCCTCAGCGCCAGAATATCGTGCTGTGTCATCAGCTTGAATGAAATTATTGGTTGAAGGATCTCTTTGAACGACTTCAATATATTTTTCCAGAATCTGGCGCTTCTTCACACTGATAACATGAGTGCCATTCCTATAGCCTCTAATCTCGTGTTCCATGAAAGACTAAGCACATAGAAGTGGACCATCATTCTATCCATGATCAATTTCTTGATGGCACTATCTCTCTTCCCCATCCAGCTACTGATCATCAAGTTGCAGACAATTGTACCAAAGCTATGACTAGAGCTTGCAAAAAATATCTAGTTGGCAAACTGATGTCATTACCACATTAGTTTGAGGAGTGTAAATAGATTGGCTAGATCAATCTATGATCTGCTAAAATCAGCTTGGCTAGATCTGTTAATGATCTGCACAAATCAGTATATGATCTGCTAGAATCACTATGATATATTTGCTTGTATATATTCCTAAACTCTAGGATCTCATTAACTGTATGTATCGGTCTACGATTACGATACTGTCATAGCCTAAGAGTTCTAGCCTGCATGTATGTACATGTACAGTAGGGAGACAGTAATACAAAATAAGTTTGCCATGCATTTCTGTTGTTCTAGTCTTGACAAGTACAAACTACAGAAAATGAAATTCCATATTGCACAATCTTTTTAGACTAGATGAGGCTAAGGGTACACCGCTTTGGTTATCATATCACGGGTCATAATATCATGTTAAGGCGTTAAATATCTGAAACTCTGTAAGCCAACAGTGGCAAAGTTCAAGTTTGCATTGGGCTAAATTCTAGATAATTTTGTAATACAGAACCACAAGCAAGCTCAAGAAAGCCAGCTTCTTCCAAAATCTCATGTTAGGCACACAGATCAATTTAACAGTCTAGTAATCGAAGGCAATGTTTGCGCACAAGAGCATAGAGAGAGGAGAGAAGATGAAGCAGGAAAAGAAGATACCTGCATCTCAAATGACCTGCTTCCTGAATACGAGCTGATTCTGTTACTTGTGTCAGTGCTGCAGGGGCTGATGATACAGCAGCAGTCGAAAATGCTTGTGGATCAGAAAATGTAAGGACAAAAGCTTCAATGTGCTTCAGAGCCATTCTCCTAGCCCCATCTAAGCTTACACTCTTTGAAGTGCTTTCTGAAGAAGTCCCTATCAGAGCAAATTCGTCCATTCTGTACAAAGAACTCAAAACTGTTAAGCAAATATTGCCTTTTTTAATTGTTCATCAGACTTAAACGGCTATTTATGCTAACAGAAACAATGAATTAACTACTTCCAAACTACAGACCACACACGGTCAGTGAATGCTGCTTTTTTAGTTGGAAAGCACCCTTCAACGTAGCATCAACCGGGATAATTTGGGGAAGCACAAAAAGATAGGTGTGAATAGGTGCTGTACAGAGCGACTGCTGAAAATTTGTTGATTCATTGTTCTATATGACTAAGGCTATAAGTGACATGGTTCTATCTCATTTTGGTATATCTTGGATAATACCAAGTTTGCAGTTGTGGACCTATTGCAGAATTGGTCGATTTGTAAGAGAGGCTGAAGGAAGAAGAGGCTTTGGGATGTGAGCCATTCGTGCATTTTCTGGTCGATGTGGCAGAAGAGAAATAGGAGGGTGCTTGAGGGGGTGGAGATCTCGCTGGCTAAGCTTAAGGGTAACATCTTGTCAACCTTCATTTTGTGGATGGAGTATGCTTGCATAGGATCATTGGACACCTTCTTGGTCTTATGGGACAGTTGCTTTTACTTTAAGGAAATACAAAAAACAAAAACACAAACACAAAAACAAACAGAGACATGCACAAGATCACTGAACCTGGATAGTTTTGGATGCAAACTATTTATATGGTGGTCAACCGGAATTCACAATTAACATCAGGATTCTCTTTCACCATATTCTTACTGACAAAAAGGGGCATAATACTTGTTTCCACGTATGTACATTTTTGAACCTTCTATCCACCAAAATATCAAGATACAGCAATAGATCTAAACCTCAAAATTAACAGTATAAGCTCAAAGGATATTTCGCATTTTGGTTTTGCTAGTATTGTTCATTTGCAGAGATTCAAGTTCTCTATTCCTCGTATACAGATTGCAACACTAAATATGGTAGCAGGAGATCTGTATGCACTCAATTTTCCATTACCAGGCAAAAGTAAAATAATGGTGCAAGCAATAGAATCCACGAACATATTCCAGATCAAAATCAAAGAGACCAGTGTCAGGCTTAGTGCAACAATCTAGTTGTGGGTTCTCGAAACAGGACGCACAGTTCCATCGAGCCATACTAAAGGAATAGTATCTAGAAACTGCTGCAAAGGGGCAGCAAGTTATTTTCAAAACGGCTGCCCATACAAAACTCTACTCTGCGTAGTCTTATGCTAGACATACGAATCCTCTTTCGCCATTTGGCTCTGTCTAAGGCCGTAACTTCTGTCAAGCAATAAGCTAACCCCTGATGATCATATCCTTCTTCATGATGAACCCCAAACAACAAAATTGTTGACTCAGTGGTATATCTTGACCTTCAATCTTCACTAGTTCTCTATTCAAGCACTTGCATTTGCCGAAATTGGACCCCATACATAGTTAATCCTCCTACAATATCCGAACTATATTAACTTTACTACTGACTAGCTTCAATCCCTGCTTGACTTCTATAACCAATAGAACACCATAAACAACTAAGGTAGACCAAACACACTAAGTGTGGTTTAGCACATCCAGATAAAGGTTCAAGGCTGATTGTTAATATAAGCCTACATTTGTTTGCAGTTCATTCCTTTCTCCTCTAATGGATCCTATTGTAATCTTAGCTCCCCTGTCATTTATACTTGGTAACCCATCGAAGAACAACTTCTAATATATCCCTGGAAACCTTTCTTCTCAGGCATATTACCGAGCTCACCTTGGGCTTGGTTTCTTCAGGTCTAAATCATTGTTAAATCGGACTCTTCCAAAACTCTGTACGATCCTTTATTCTATAAATACATGGAGGTACGAAGAGCACTCTCGTATTATATATGACTCTAAGAAGATCTGTCACCTGGACACTTCAGAATCTCAGTAGGTCTGTCACCATGTCTAATTCCTTAATTTGAAGGATTCAAGATGCTGAAATTGCAAGTAGAATAATGAACAGGAGGAGGTTTCCTAATGTTTGAGAAATTTCCATACACATCTCCTTGTTCTTTACTTGAGTTCCATTGAAGTTGGTTCTGAAATCTTATCATCTTTTACTGATCTTATGTGCACAGTTTTCTGTTACTACAGAAGTGGCTATAAAGAGAACATATTACCTTTGCCACTAAGATGGCAAAGTACTTATTACTACTTAATTTTATGAACTACTTTAAAACCCCTTAAGGTTAGGTTAGTCAATCATGCCCGACGAGCCTATCACTTTCCCCGGGAACTTTTGGATTTTCTGACCCAACAAACCACAAAACTCATCTAATCGTAAAAATCTACCAAAAGTAGAAAGAAGACATTGAAAAGATTAGGACTAAGGAGCACAGAGACAACTGCTTCATGCCCCAGATCGCAGGTGGTCAAGGTAGGTGGCATGGGTCCTAGCACATAAGAAAAAGGCCTTACTAATTACATAAAGAAAAGACTGCAAGATCACGAACTACTTAGAAGGCAACATTTGGAGCATCTATTTCAACAGCCTGATACGCTTGTCCACACACTACTTTGTCGTTACAATGTAAACATTTTGTCGTTATTGTAGTTTTTAGCGACAAATAGAGGTGTGCAAAGACACAAAGTATGTAAAACTAGACTTTTCTGCAGTATTTTCAGTAAATTTGAATGAAAAAGTTAAACCAGGACATGTAAACTATAAAATGCTCTAAACCAAATCATGAATCATACACGGAAGAAAGAAATGGAAAAGAATCCAGATAGATATGCTGATAATCAAAAGAACAACAAGCTGAAACTCAATCACGATCCTTTCAAGAGGGCCATTCTAATACAATGCGATGGGAACCTCCAAAAAAACAGAGAAAGACACTTCCGTCGTCGATATATTCTGCCTTGAAATAGCAAAAAAAAAAGGTTTCATCTCATAAAGAGTATACAACAATACAAAGATAGTTTTTATTCAGACAAAAAGAACTAGGGGGGGATTAAGTACCTTCCATCAAACATGTATGCTAGTGCCAATGCAGCCATGAAACGTGCCATTTTTGATACTGATGAAGAACAAAGATGAACTAAAGCAGGAACCCCGCCATCCTCCACTATACGGAGAGCATTACCAGGATTGAAAGCAAGATTCCAAAGAGCACCAGCAGCAGTCTCATGGACATCCTGAAAGAGAGTATATTAAGCCCAATCAAGATAGGACATTTATGTCTTCTCAAAATTATGCAAGTATAATGTGAGTGTAATGTTTTGACTTGTAGAATTTTCAATCCAGAAAATTTATTTTTTGTTTGATAAGTAAATCAATTGACAAAACCACCACAAAAGGAGGCGGAACCCGTACATAGAAGCTTTACACCCACTAATCACCTTTCTGTACACAGCAAGAAGCTGTCCATAAAATCTGAAGAAGGCATCATTGGACCTAGAAGAGCCGTCCTCAGCCCACCAAAAGAGAAGCCTTAAGAATAGACAAAGGATGTTCAACTCCCTCAAAAGCTCGCACATTTCTCTCTCCAAATACACCAGAACAAGCAAATACCCCAAGTTTTCCAGCCCTTTCCTTTCTCTTGTACGACCAGCTACGAAGCATATCAACCACATCACGCCGCATGACCCACAAAATGGTCAAAAGGCAGAAGACCATAAGCTACTTGGCAATGCAGAAGAAGATGATTCACAGACTCCCCATCAGCTTTACACATATAGCACTAACTTACATACACTTTTCTTCTCTTCCGCAAGTTATTTCCAGTCAACACCTTATCCGTAACTGCTTCCCAGGAAAAGAAGCAGACTTTAGCCAAAGATTTCGAAATATGCTTCCAAGAAAAAAAGTTACCTTGATAGTAACCAGCTGTGAGAGTAGAAGGATTTTCACTGTAAAGCTCCCAACAGGATTACCCTTACAAACAACTTTATCCTCACAAATTCCATCAACCTTCGGAGTAAAACAACACAAGAAACTAGATACTAAATCCAGCTCCCAGTCATGAATTTTTTTTCCTGAAAGTAGGATTCCAAAAGGATCCATCACTATTGAATGCAAAAACATCTCGTACCAAAATTTCTTTATCACACGCAATACTAAACAATGAACCAAAAGATTTCTGCAACTCCTCTTGTTCCCCAGACCAAAGATCCCGCCAAAATCTGACTCGTGTACCATTACCCACCTTAAAGCGAATAAGTTTGATAAAAGTGTCCCAACACTTGCTGATCCCCACCCACATGCTTAAGCCATGAGGTCTTTTGATTTTGCTAGGGGCCCAAAATCCCCTGCCATCCCAAATTTGGCCATCACAAATTGCCTCCACAAAGCATCTCGTTCGCATGGGTATCTCCAAAGCCATTTCCCAAGCAGAGAAGGTTAAACGACCTCTGGTTCTTGATACCTAAAGCGCCACATTAAATTGGAGAGCACATAATGTCCCATTTAAACAAGTGATATTTCCTGTCTTTAAAAAAAAGGACAACAGATCGGATTGTGTGAATCTGAATTTTATCAACCAACTGTGAACATCCTAGTGTAAGTAATGCAACTCACTCACTTCCGTTGATGTAGATTGCTCAGTGTTTTTATTAAAACTCAACTTGATTCAAAAGCTCAACTCTTTATGTCTCAGATCATTCATATATATGTTCAGAATCAATCACATTGGAGCTCCCCATCACGCTCTACCCACATAAGTACGACAGGTCTCACCACGACTCGTGTACTTGCGCATGCTTTAGCAACACGGCTGGTCGTACCCCTTCCTCAGTTCCATGATGGTGGTACCATTTGACACTTTTGCAACTTTTGTAAGATATAAAAATTCTCGCTCAAATTTCTCTAATCTCTTAATGACGGAACCGGAATCAGCGACAAGGACATAAAGAACGTTGGGAGACAAGAGAGCTTCCATTTTACAAGAGTTAGTCTACCAGACCACCACCCTTGGAAAGATATTGCTTCTTCCACCCTGCCAATCGTTTTTCGAAATGCTCAACCACCGAGATATCCTTGAAATAAGGACCAAGAAAAAGCCCAAGGTACGTGAAAGGTCGTCAAAAAGCTCCCCATTCATTTTGGAGGTAGTCAAATTTTATATCCTATTTAGATAATTTTAGTAGCATAAAGCTCCAGTTTGACCCTTTTGCAACCTTTTCTTTCTATCTATTTTGCTTCAAATGCGTTAAAAGAAAACCTGTCTGACTAGTTAACCATAGAAGAAGAGGGAGAGTCTGGTCTCCAGAGAGAGAAAGTTAATGAGTTCTTAAATAGAGAGGGAGATCAACGGCCTCCAGCCATTACTGACGATATTGTCCCGGCAATTCATCTTTAAAGAGAGAAATCACAAGTTCAAATTTTAGAGAAACGAATGCCATAAAATTTTTAATGAGAGGGAAATAGAAGGTGTTCCAGCCATTTCCGATGGGCATTGCTGTAGATAATACCCCAATTTGAAGGTTCCCTGCAAATCTGAACAACATTGCTGAGTAGAAACCTTTGTTGGCACTTGCAGGTATGTGTGTTTTGTGTGCGAGAGTGTGTGTGTGTGTGTGTGAGTGAGTGAGTGAGTGAGTGAGAGTGTGTGTGTGTGTGTGTGTGTGAGAGAGAGAGAGAGAGAGAGAGAGAGAGAGAGCTGAAGCATTGAGGAGAACAAGAGAGGTTGAAAAGATAAGATTTTATTGGAAGACATAAACAAGCTGTGAGCCAATGACCGGGACAAATAGCATTATGGTTCCTGTTCAATTGCGTTGATTTAACTGGAAATGGTAGATCTGGAAAGTACAATTTTAATGTACCAATATTTTACTTGAGCATCTTTAGTTATTTCATGTTGATGATTACTGGTAAATGGATCTTAATAAATTGGTGAACTAATATTTAAGTTCTGAGTTTAGTGGGCCTCCAGAACCAATTATAATAATACCCATTAGGAATTTGTTAAAAAATATTAAAGGACAAGGGAAAAAAATTGGTGGGGGGGGGGGGGGACTTTTGCCTTGAAACAGTTGTGGAGCACTGTGGAGCATGAGGGGAGAAACCCTAGCTAGAGATTTTGGAGTTTCAAGCACCAAGGTATGATCTTGTCACCTTTACATGGGAATATGATTTCATCACATAGATCTTAATTTAATGAGCTTTGATTTGATTCAGGTATTGTTTTGATTTGATCTTACATTAATGAAACCTACTTTGAGGATTGATCGTGAATAAAGGCAGCTTTTGTCGCTAAATTTGTTGCTTCAAGGTAACAAATTAATCTATGTTCTTAAGGATCTAGATTTGCCTTTGAACATGTTAATGAATAAAGGTTTCATTTATTTCTGTGCTTGATCTTTGTCTTGTTCATAGTTTTTTACATGGTAATATTTGTTCGTTCGAATTCGTAAAACTGCTATGTTGCTGTCGCTTCCCCCTCTCGGTTAATTTTGATAGTCAATATTTCTTTCATTACTCGTCATTTCACATGTTCTTGCACTTTTTGAAAACCTTATAATGTCCATTTCAAATCCTTAGTTCTCAGTTTTCTAAAAATCTTGCATTCTCCTATGGAAAATCAACTTCAAAAGTTATTGCCCCAAAGAAGTCTAGAATGTTGCTGTTTCCAGGAGCCATGAATTGTTGTAAAATAGTCATTCTTATCGATTTTCAGTGATTTATATATTTCTGATAACCTCAAAAAGTTTACTTTTATTATTCGTTTTGAGGTTTAGAGATTCCTTTTATTTCTGCTTTAAAAGGGCTATTGTACGAAACTAGCATGTGCAATGATATGCTGTTTCTAGCATTTGCAGATCAGCCACTTTGATTTATTCTAGATTAATTGTTTCTCATCTGTTTTACATGAACTTGGACATTCTGAAATCCTTAGGGAGTCCTATATAACTTCTTAGTTTTATTTTTATCAGAGTCGTTTTATTTTTTGGTCAAACTGTAACCTTGAATAATGTTGGTCAGTACAGAAATTTGCAGTTCTTAGACAGCATATCACCTCACTTTGACTTCCTTAGAATATTTGTTCCCAATCGGCTAGGAAGAACGAAAACCGCTAGGAGGGGAAGGTGTGGTGTCCAACACCTACCAGGACACCGACACCCCTTTGACACTGTTAGACACGTGCCGGACATGGTTTTCCGGTGTCCGAATATTTGAATAATCAAAATCTAATTGTCTAACATGTATGGACACCGTCGGACACGCTGAAGAGGCCAAGAAGAAGAATAAGAAGAAGAAAGAGAAGAAGCAGCAGATCTTTGATCTGAAAAAGAGAATATGTTTCTGATCTTCGATTGGCAGCAAATTCGTCTGTTTTATTCCCAAATCTGGATCGATCTCGATCTGAATTTTGTTTGGGTTTGATCTTAACCTTGTTCAGGGTCTTTGAGGGGTACTAATGGCCCTCCTCTTTGCCTTCACCATCAATGTTTGAATAGAGAGAGTTATCCTGCCAACAAGTATTGCATTCTTAAAAATCAATACGGATTTGGATATTACAATTTGGCCCATCATTTTAAAATATTTCCATACTGACCCCATAACTTTTACATAGTTCTACTGAACTCCAAGTTTTACCATT